>JAPMOR010018816.1:114423-148637 GCA_026543865.1 Argiope aurantia | reverse complement strand
CCAATTAATTATACGAGAATAAAAATAAATATCACGTGATTTTAACAACAAGCATCTAGATTCTAAAACAACTAATAAATCTTTTGTTTATTTATAAATCCATTGTAATCCATTAAATTTTATTTTACGCACTAGTTTTATGTTATTTAAGTTGAAAGATAAGAAAAAGAGATGACTGCCCAAAATTTAAATAACCTTAAATTGTTTATTGTTTAATAGTTTTTTTAAAAAAATGTTGAAAATAATACAACTCTCTTTTGGCACTTCATTAAATATTTAATGAACCAAGTAAAAATATTTCTTATTTCGAATTTTAAACGGTTTGTAGAAAACATTTCCTTGACTGTTTGATTTCACAACAAAATGAGTAATAGAACGATTTCTGTAATTTTTTTAGTAAAAATTTAATTTTAAAATTAAAAATTTTTTTTGTGTACCTTTGTGTTTCAGATATCAAACAAAAAGAAAACAAATTGATTGATTAAAACCAAAAAGAAACACGTGTGTTGAGGAAATGCGCCAAAAGACCAGAAATTTCTTCGAAGCAAAAGCACACTGAAGAATAAAGCTAATAAAAACAGGGTTTTTTTAAAAGCAACTTTTATTATAATACTAAAAAACGGGAATTATTTTTATTTTAATTATTTTCGATTGTTTAGTCTTTAATTTATATCACTATTTTATCATTATCATGGTGTGATTTAAAGATAAGATGCCAATCTATAATCTTTATTATGTTAAATAAGTGGATATAAATGGTACGTGCGCTCGATTCATTTTGATGAATGTAATTACGTTACTTATCATCTAAAGATAAAAGGAGCGCGTGTGTATAAACTTATAAATGTTTATGAATGAGAGGGAAACGTAATGTTTACTTCTTGATTTAATATATTATTCAGTTTAAATTTACTGTTTGCTGCGAAATAACTTTAAAATTAGTGAAATAAGTAGTAGTGTCGTCAAAATTTTCTCGCATTCTCTCTAATAAACTTGTCATGCCAGAGAACGCCTTGCATGGCATTGGCGTATAATAGTTATGAAATATTAATTTTTAGTTTGAATTTAGCCTTCTTATTGAATTTACCATTTCATCCTTGGCATGCAGCTAATGGTATCCGAAAATCAAATTTATGCTTTAAACATGTTTTTCTCGATCGATTTAGACAAAGATTTGACACAAAACTGCACTTGTATTCAAAAAATCCCATCCATACCAAATTTGATATATTTAAGTCATTGCGTTTTTGAATAATTGAATTAACATGTGTCTAAAAGTACAGACCTGCAGATAGTCAATCCATTGTTTGTTTTCTCTCAAAATTTGATAAGTGCCTACATAATATATTTTAAATCTGTGTATAGAATATTATCTATCTAGCTCTCTTTGTTTTGTAGTTATAGTGTTCTTAAATTATCTTGGGCAAAGATAGACAGGTAGAAAAACATTTTCCAAAAAAAAAAAAAAAAAAAAAGCTTTTTTTGAACTCAGGGAGGTTTAAAACGTGGATATTTACTATGAGTTCTAATTTTTTGACGATTTCTATACTTTCTCTATACTACGTGTACAAAAAAGTAAAAAAAAAAAAAAATGATGAAAATTTTAACTAGAAGAATTCGAGAATATAGTATAAGGCAATAAATACAGTAATGAAGAAGATTAGCAAAGACAGCATGGATATTATATTTAAGAAAGACAGTAGTATATTCTGAAGAATAAAATATAAATAAATGGTTTAATGAAAATTAAATAAAAAGGACCTACACGCTCTGAAAGTTTGATTCCTAATGCATAATTACATAGGTGAAATACAAATTATTTGCATTTTTACCTTTTTCGAAGTATCTTTCCTTATTCGATATTTTAATATTCATAATAATCTCTTATGAAATTTTAGCCTTTATTCAATTTTCTCTCAAGCGAATTCATTGCATCTGATGCGCCATAGTTAAAACACTGACCTTTGCACTATGAAATGCCAGACGATCACTTCTTGAACTTTCTCATTTAGGGTTAATTACAAATATTCCGAAGAACCTTCTTGATTATTTGAGTCTTTCAAAACCACTCCATTTAATTCTTTAAGGTACGCAGCTGCGAGCTTGCGATCCCAGGAAAATTCTCATGACATCGAGATTTTCCTGAGGCTCGCGTGATATTGCAAGCTGATAACGTAAGCCATTTCGACCAGCTCACTCAAGATCGTTTTTCTACTTTTTTCTCTTATGTTCTCACATTTCCGGTAAAAATACAGTCACGCAATAGCAAGCGAGATCCATTTTACCCCATATCGGTTCGTAATCTTTTAGAAGCCAAGATCACCTCATGGCGTTCATGGCTGTTTTACAACTTGAGAAATTTGGTCAATGGAACAATAACAGCCTTTTCACAGAAACGAGCAAAATCCGTGAAAATTGAAAATGCCTGTAAGTAAGGAAATCTAAACAACTGATTTTATCTTTAAAATGAGGAAGGTTAAATTTTCCCTGTTTTGACCATTGAATGAAATATGTTAATATTTTCTCCTTTTTTTATATGTAAATTTTTATCAATTTCATACACAGAAAGTAAATTTCTTAAAGGCAGCTTTGTATGAATTCATCCTTTTCAAATTAACATTAGTTAAAAGCCGAGAGAATATGTGAGAAGGCATTTATTTTTCTTTTCCAGTATTTTAAACTCTTTTTAAGATATTTTTATTGTTTCAATAAGCAATTGAAATTAGCCTATTCAGATGGCTCCAGAGTCGGTTCCGTGATTCCAAAAGAAATAAAATTTCACTGGTATGTAGTACAAATGATGCCTTCAGCAAAAATAAAAAAGTTCACATTTTATCAATAGGCGGCACTCAGCAACGCAGAATTTTTGTAAAAATTATAAGAAAGGAAATTTTTTTCACGATAAAATTAAACCTCATTAATTCAAAAAGTTCTAGAGCCGGATTAATGACTCCAAGCAATACAAAAAAGGAGATAATTTCATGTGATGCAATCTACATCATAAAAATAAAGCAAGTCACTTGGCAGCGACGAAATAAAGGCAAATAGCATTAAGCATGCTCAGTGAGCCCTTTTATTTGCATGTATCCCATTCTGAAAACTGTGTTTTCTACTGCTTAGCATAACATAGCTTAGTCCTATGGAATTGAGCGAATGCGAAACCTAATACTGCAATTCAGATCAGTCTTCCAAAAATTCCAGCTCCCAAAAACCGAATGTAGTCAGATCAGGTGATCATAGTGGCCAGAATATTCGCAAATAACAACTTATCATACGGTCTTGTGTGTAAGGGTGTTGTAAGAAAATCCAAACTGTTCGATAATATGAAGTGGTGAACCATCTTGCATAAAAATGGCATTTTGAAGGCAGCCTCACTGTTGTAATTAGAGAATCACAAAACATGATAACATATTGTGATATCTGCTTCCATTCATGGAACATGTATTGGATATCTGCTCCCATGTGAGTGTTGACTCATGACCCTGTCATAAACGTATCTGTAAACCCACACTACACTGTTACTTTAACTGTATGCAATGGAACGTCTTGAACAACATTAGGATTCGCTTTCGACGAGATCCGACAGGTGTGTGTATGTTCACTTGTCTATTGAAATAAAAATGCGCTTCATCGCACCACAAAATATTTCAGGGCCAAGACTCATCCACGTTCATTCATGCAAGAAAATGTGTCATGCCAACTTTTTGTATCACCCACTATTATTAGCTATTGCAATCTCTGAATTTTATATGGATAATAGCACAAAATTTGATGCATAACTTTTTTTTCAACATGTTGACTTCATTAGCAATAGCTGGCACACTTGCATTATCGTATTGAGAATGGTTTGCTAAGTCTATGGCAATAGTAATAATATCTTCAATGCTAGAAATGTCCACGTGAATTCGTCCTCAGCCAAGAAAATTGTCGAATTGAGTCAAATTTTTTAATTGTTTTGTGAACGTCACGATCCGAAATTGGTCCATGTCTAACATTTTCTGGAATTCTCGAAGAACTGCAGCTGCATTGCTGTTATTTTGATAAAGTAACTTTACGAGAAGAGCTTTTTCTTTCAAAGTTACCATTTTCCACAAAGCTTAGATTCTAATACTTTTTAGAAACAATAAACTCGACCAGTATCAAAGGAATCAGAGACATATTTTGTTGACTTACTTTAAATCGTCAATTAATTTGAAGCGTATTTCAAGGCTTCGAAGTTTTGATATCATTGCAATACGTAGTTCACCGGAGATTTGAATAAAAAGTGATCTTCTTCAAGCGTTTGTTGAAATTTTGTAATTTTTTTTATGTTTTATCTGGGTTAATCGAAATTTATAGAACGAATCTGTAAAAATTTACTTTCATCAACTATGAAATAAATTTTTCTTTACTTGGTTTTCTACACAAAAAATCTGCAAAAAAAAAAAAAAAAGAAAAAAAAAAGGTTTTAGATATTGGCGCAGCGTCACCTATTGATAAAAATATGAACTATTTTTTTCCGATTTGTTGCAGAAAGCATACTTGTATTACATACTAGTGAAATTTTATTTCCCTTGGAACCGTAGAACCGACTCTAGATTCTTCTAAATAGGTGAACTTTTGTTATGGCAACTCCGAACTTAATACTTATATTTGCCGATTTCTATTAAATTTTGAGTAAAATTTAATAGAAATCGAATTTAATAGAATCGCCTGTTCGAATATTAGTTAACACGATAACTACAAAACAAAGAGAGCTGGATAGATAACATCCGGAGTATAGATTTAACATCTATAGTGTAGACACCTGCCAAATTTCATGCCAAATCCACAACAGAATGATTGTCCGTCGATTTGTAAGTTCAGAAACACGTAAACGTGATAATTTAAAAACGCAATGACTTAAATATATCAATAGGATGGGATTTTGTGATTACAAATGCAGTTTCTTGTCAAATCTTTGTTCCAATCGGTTGAGAGGAACGTGTCTGAAGCACAAATTCGATTTTTGGATAATATTAACGGCATGCTAGGGATCAGTCACCAAGGATTGCCTAGGATGGCACGATAGATTCAGAAAAAATGCTAATTTCATGCCAAAAGTTAATATTTTCTAACTATTGTGCTCCAATGACTTGCAAAGCGTTGTGTGATATGGCAAATTTATTAAGAGTATGCTAGAAAGTTTGGAGAGACCATTCTTGCTTTAAATTTTGAGATGATGTTAAATTGTTGTGAAATAATATTTTCGGAAGTTATCACCTAAAAGCACCAAAATTCAGCCTAATTTTTAATTGATTAAAATTTTTAAAAATGGCTTTGAGGTGCACATTCACACTTATCAAGATATATATGTTCCGAATTTGGTTACTTTAGGTGAAATGGTCTGGCCTTAGAGAATCATCCTTCACATACACTCAATTTTATTAATAGTAGACTCAATTATTTGCCGACCAGCTGGTTCGCCCGATACATTGACAATGCTTAATTTCAGTTAAATCTCTCATGCATATCCTATTTATTGTTCTCTCAACAAAGTATTTTTAAGCAACAAATTTCTGTTGACATAAGGTCATGTTATTTTAATAGCTTTACATCTGTTATTGTGTACATGAAATTATCCAAACCACCATAATACCATCAGAAGTAAAACTGCAGGGCCACTTTATTCTTAAATTGTACATTGTTTTCGTAGATCTCACTTTTGTTTCTTATTTTTCATGCAAATTGCATAGAACAATAATTATTTCATACATTTCAACAATGGAAGAAAACCATGCTAATAAATATTTAATAAAACAATGAAATCGATTTGAATTTCATTTCAAACAATAAAAACTGTTTCTGAAAATTTTGCAAAATAAAGTATTTTTTTTAAAAATTATCAAAATTCAAAAAATTGCAAAACAAATAAATTTGCATCATTAAAAAGACATTTCTTTTAAAATCATGTAAAATTCAGTTTTGTTCTATAATATTTCGGGAGTTATTGCAGAAAATACCAAAATCTTGCTAAGTTTTTAATTAATTTAAATTCTAATTAAAAAAATTTTAAAAATCGTACCAAGATTAACATTTCTATCCTCCGAAATATATCTATGATATAAATCTAAAGCCATGGTTTATCTAAATTTGGTACCTCTTTCGCACTCGCATTCATATAAACACTACTTCATTGCTTATAATTAATGGAAAATTAACATGTTAAATGTGATGAAAATAACTGAAGAAAGAAATGAAAATGCAGCATGACAGTGAGAAAGCTTATTCCTGCACTGTTTTTTTTTTTTTTGTATGTCTAAAGATTGATAATATCATAGTGTAATTAAAAGCCTTACTGTGTGAGTTGTTATGTACTTTTTCTTTTCAAAAATTATGCAATGAATTTTAAAATTAAAAAGTATGTAGCATATGAAGTATGCTCAAGAATTGACTCCAGCATTACGCACTGTCTGAGGTTATAATATGCTTTGTTACGTACTTTTTCCTTTTATAAATTATGCAATGAATTTCAAAATTAATGTAGCAAACGAAATATGTTCAAGAATCAACTCCAGTAAGGTTAGAGTGAAGAGTAATCATCATACATATTTCTACATCAGATATTTTTACTGCTGCTGTAATTACTTTAAACAAAAAGTGGTTTGATAGATCCATTTGCAAAAGTCGTTTACACTTTATTTCTGTTTTTTCTATCATCGTTTAGAAGAATGTTTTTTCGCGTATACATAATTTTATTTTATCCTGGAAAAAGAAAACTTTAAAGAATTATTTTGTGTTTTCAGAAATGATAATACTCTCTATTGAAGTTTCAGTGAATTAAATTATAAATTCTATTTCTAAGCTCTTCTTGAAAAGCAAACTTGTACTTTTAATGGAAAGGAAGATCCGACATCAGATGCAACATACACCAAACCAATAATCCGAAATCAAGTTTCTTTTATCAAAACAATGTAG
This sequence comes from Argiope aurantia, assembly GCA_026543865.1. Lineage (NCBI taxonomy): Eukaryota > Metazoa > Arthropoda > Arachnida > Araneae > Araneidae > Argiope > Argiope aurantia. The sequence goes on along the minus strand of JAPMOR010018816.1, from coordinate 141,701 downwards.
TCGTGGATACACAGATATGTGGTACTGGTACTCCGAATGTGCCTCATGCATGCGTAAATTTCATCTGCTTTTTCCAGCTATTAGACACCAGTGGAAAAGAAATAATTTTTTAAATTCTTTCTCTCATTCAAGTTAGTGTACGTGCATGTGCAAGTATAGTTATATGCAAGATTCCACTAAGATATTAATTAAACTATGAAACGTCTATTATAGAGACTAAGCTATTGTGTTAATCAGTTTGTTAAGATTAAACTCACAGATTGCATTATTAACTGAATTTGGCATAATTTTCATTTTTATATCAAAACTCGCATTTTAAGCGAGAACGGAGATCGGGAAAAATAGGATAGATGTTGAGAACAATGAATAGGGGAGACAGAAGCACCTAAAATACCATTGATAATTGTCTGTTACAATCGGAAGCTCTAAGTAACTAACTTCGTAAAGCAAGAGACGATTTAATTAGTAACACCGACAATGCTATATGCTTTAACTGCCATATGCCTTAGTTACCATTCAAGAAAAACCATTTCGTAAACTATTCCACTTCATCGATTATATTTGTTTTGCGATTGTCCTTCACTGTGCAAAAAGAATTTGTGCATTCACAAAAAAGAACAGTTCAAATGCCCCAGAAGAACAATGGCTATTAACTAAACATAATTAATCTTTTTCACAGTTTGCCTATGCCTTAGGGGAGGCACGCGTGCGATTTACCATTCAACGTGGCGTGCCGGCAGACTGTTTCTTATGAACAATAGCGTCGGAAATGGTACGATTACTTTTGCTGCTTCGTCCGCTTTTTATGCTGGTAATTGCAAACCTTTTATTGTATTAAGACGGGTGTGATATTATGATCGATTTTTTTTTATTGAAACAAAGTGGAACTGTCTGCGCTAGTTTTTAAGTTAATGATTTGATTTGCAGATAGAGAAGCGTGGGTGTCACAGTTTCCCTTCATTATTTAAAATCACGGGAGCAAAAAAGGAATGGAATAAAAGTATAATTAGAATATAATGATTTGTTTTTATACTTTTTTCTAAGGTGTTTTCTTTCATATTTTTGAAGAATTTCAGAAGAAAAATTTTGAAATTTAGAAAAGGGTACAATTTTTGTACTTTTATTAATACAATTTTATCTCTTAAGAATAGATAAAAATTTAGAAAAGTGATTCAGAAAGTGACTCATGGTTCAAAATTTAATGCACAAGCTGTTAGTAAAATAAAAATAAAAAAAAACATAGAAACAATTCAAAATCATTCAGAAATGTATGACCGAAAACGCCATCAAGATGACGAGAGGAGAAATGAAGATTCAGAAATAACAAGTCAATATCATTATTTAAGTATAGATAAATATTTAGTTATTTCGTGCACTCATCCAATTTGCAATTGATGGCTTATCCATTAGGGTTGAAGTGTTCTTCTTTAAAATTATCTTAAAAGTTTCCTTTTTTTTTTCAGTCTTATTTTTTTGCCTTTTCACATTGAAAATTAGTTGAGTAACAAAATAAACCAGTGGGAGTGGTCTCCTCAAAGCTTTCTCACATACTCTCTAATAAACTTGTCATGCCACAGAACGTTTTGCATGCCATTGGTGTACAATAGTTGCAAAATATTAACTTTTGGCGTGAATTTATCGTGCCATCTTTGGCGAGTTTTTTGGCGATTAATTCCTGGCATGCCGTTAATAGTATCCGAAAATCAAATTTCTGCTTTAGGCACGTTCGTTTCAATCGACTGGAACAAAGATTTGATACAAAGCTGCATTTGCAGTCACAAAATCACATACCAAATTTCATATAATTAAGTCATTGCGTTTTTGAAATATCGTGTTTGCTTGTTTCTGAAAGTACAGACCGAAAGACAGTCAACCAGCTGTTGGTTTGTCTCAAATTTTAACAGGTGTCTACATTTAGATTTTAAATATGTGTATCGAATCTTATCCATGTGGTTCACTTCGTTTTGTAGTTATCGTGTTTACTTATATTCGGACAGCCGGACAGATGAACTTCCTTGAATAGACTTTGCTCAAAATTTGATAGAAATCTGCAAATTTGGTGAAAGACCGTATACCAAGTTTCAGCTATCTAGCTCAAAGCGTTTTTGAGCTATTTTTGTCGCTAATAGACTGATGGACATTTTCCAAAAAAAATTTGTTTTTTGAGCTCAGGGAGGTCTTAAACGTGGAGATTCGTCAAAATCTCAAGTTCGGGTGCGAATGTTTCGATGATTGCTATACTTTCTCTATACTACATATTCGAGAAAGTAAAAAAGATGCTCCAATGGACCTTTTTATAATTAGCCTTCTTATAAATATTTTTATTTTATTATGATGTATTATAAATAAGTAAAAAGGACTTTTATTAAAAATTACTTTTCCAATAATCCATTATTAAATAACAAATGCGCACAATCAACATTAAAGACAATGTGCAGGCATTACCGCTAGGAATAGTGACAGTATACGACATGAATTTTGACATCTTAGTCAGAATTGGAATGTAAAGAAGTTATTATATGCTTAAGCTCCTAAATATAAAAAAAAATCTTAGTAATCAACCTTTAATCTAATTATTTATCTCTTTCAAAATTTTTGTATTTCCATTTATATGAATATTTAAATCTAATGCCATAAAGTTTTAGTTATTTTTTAATATTTAACCGGTGTTGTATTTGTTTGGACCCAATAAACTGCCTAATTTCTTATTTTTGACGTTTTAACTTTTTTTCTGTTTATAATCTGAAAAGGAGTTTTTATTTCTTTAGCTTTTAGAAAGTAAAAAAAAAAAAAAAAAGTGTCTTATAATACACACGACCTACAGTCGCCAAATTGCTGAATCCCCCACTGAATAATGCATTAAAGATGAGTTTTCGCAACTATGAGTCCGAAAAAAATTAATGCATTTCGTTTTTAGGCTTGTCTTTTTAATTGCGAATTTTAATTGAATTTTCAGTTTCACTGTATGTTTCTTCATTGCCGCATTACTCACTACTGAGATATTTTACTTTCCTCCTGCCCCGCTTGTTAACCTCCAGTGGTTTTCATTTAATTAATTGATTTAGTGAAAAATCGTAACGCATGAATGAAAGAGAATCATTAAAATTATTTCAAAATTTGCATTTGGTATCGTTTTTTTTTTTTGTCCTCTAAATTTATTTCAGGAGTGTGCAAGTATGAGAAGGTGAAATTTTAAGCTGAAAAATCGAAATATTCATTAGTAAAAATGTCCAAAGAAACTTGCAGGCGTTTCCAGTGTTTATTTTTTCTTTCCTGTATAATAGAGTAGGCAATCTATGCTTTCTCTATACTATAAAGAAAGTATAGTACTCGAAAAAAAATCGAATTCAAGATTGGAACGAATCCTCAAGTTTTAGATCTCCCTGAATTTGAAAAACACTGAATCACATGCGTGATCAATTATCACATTTTTGAAAAATATCCACCCGCCTGTCTGTGAAAAGGATAACTCAAAAATGCTTTGAGCTAGACAGTTGAAATTTGGTATACCAATTTTTTTCACCAAATTTGCAGATTTCTATCAAAATTTGAATAAAATCTGTTCAGAGGAAGTCCGTATGTCCCGCTGTTCGAATATAAGAGATCTAATTCTGCTGTTCTAATAGAAGATTCGATTAAGAGAGCTGGATAGATAGAATTCGGTACACAGATTTAACATCTATAGTGTAGACACTTATCAAATTTTGAAACGAAAAAACAATGGGTTGAGTGTCTGTCGTTTTTTACTTTCATAAATATGTAAAAGCGATAATTCAAAAACGCAATGACTTATATATATCAAATTATATATGGAATATTGTGACTACAAATACAGTTTTGTGTTAAATGTTTATTTCAAACGGTTGAGAAAAAAAAACACACATTTGATTTTTGGATACTATTAATGTATGTTAGGAATCAATCACCAAATAATTCGCCGAGGATGACACGATAAATGAAGTAAAATGCTAAATGCACGTTAATATTTCGTAATTATCGTACGCCAGTTCCATGTTCTCTACATGGCAAATTTATTGGAGAGTATGCACGAAAGTTTAGGGAAGACCACTCCCTCTGGTTTTATCTTATGCCAATAGTAAATTAATTCAGATGGCCTATAGGAAAATAATGTTTTTAAGAAAGTAGAGAATATAGCAATCAAATAAGAGAAAAGTACAGATATTTTTTATTTTTTATTTTCTCGTATCCAAAGCACAGAGGAAATATTGCAATCGCCGAAAAATTTGAACTGGAGATAAGTAACACAAACTCAAAACACAATAACTCAGAAAAGCTTTGAGATAAATGGCTAAATTTTGTATATGGAATTATGACTAATTTTGTAGACTTTTATGAAATTTTATACGAAATCCATTCTAAGGAATTGTTTCAGTGCTATTGTACTCCATAACTACAAACTGCAAGGAATTAGGCAGTTAAAATTTGGTATATAAGTTTAGCGTTTAAAATACAGATTCTTATCAAATTTTGAACCGAATCTGCTAAAGTGTTGACCATCTCTCTATCTGTACTTTCGCACGCATACAAATGCAACAACTCATAAAAACAACGTCTTAAATCAATGAAATTCGGTATCTGATCTTGAGACTAAAACTTCAGTTTCGAGTCCAATTTTGATGTTAATTGATTAGAAAAAAGGTTCCCAAAATACATATTTTCACGGTAAATACTAGATCTCGATGCTAGATTCACGAAAAAGGTCTATATATCATTATTATCTCTCACCAATACCATGCAAGATAACCGTGGACCACATTTTTATTCAGAAGAAGGGGGCTAAGATTTTTATTGGAGTGTATGCGAGACATTTTTGGGGAGACTACTCTAGCTGGTTTACTTATGGTTAGTTTATGATTTTAATGCACATCATTTTTGAGAAGTAAGTAAGAATAAGTAAGAATGGCAATTTTACTAGAAACTAAACGGAGTGGCTCTCTCCGAACTTTCCTCTCACACTCCCTAAGAAAGCTGTAATCAGTTCTCATGAAAAGCATAGCTTTTTAGTTAGGCCATGAACTTCATGAGTGTTTAGATTTTTATCGTCAGAAACTCACATATTAACATATTTTATTCTCCGTAGTAAAATGAGGGAAGCCGAGTATGAATTTTGTAAGTTTTTTTTACCGATCGAAAAATAAAAAAATGATACAAAACTACAATTTAAGTAGCAGGATTACGTTCCTAATTTCGTCCATCTCAGTCGTTGAGTCTTTGAATTATAAATTTACTTACTTGAGAAAGTACAGATCAACAAAAAATCGTCTTGGTTGATTTGGTTCCAAATTTGATACGGATCTAAATTATAGATGTTAATTTTGCATACCAAATTATATCTATCTAGCTCTTTTCGTTTAATAGATATCTCCACCACTTGTACTCGATCACAAGACTTCCTCTTAATGGATTTCATTCACAATTTGAAAGAAATTTACAAATCTGATAAGAATGATTTTATAATAAATTTCATACGTCTAGCTCAAAATGTTTTTCATCTATCGTGCTCACAAACAGACAGACATAACTCCAAAAATGTGTTTTTTGGACTTGAGGAAGTCTGAAACGTGAAGATTAGTCAAGATCTCGAGTTCGAATTTTTTGATGGTTACAATATTTTCTTTTTTTTTTATATTTCGTATACGAGAAAGTAAACAACGGGAGTAGTCTTCCAAAACTTTCTCGCATTCACTCTAATACATTTGTCACGCCAGACAACGCTTTACATAGCAATGTCATACAATAGCTATAAAATTTTAACTTTTGGCGTGAATTTCTTATTTTTATTGAATCTATTCTGTGAGCCTTGGCGAGTTTTTAACAATTAATCCCTAGTATACGGTTAATAGTATCCGAAAATCAAATTTGTGTTTTAGATGTGTTTATCCCAACTGATTGAAACAAAAATTTGACTCAAAACTACACGTAATCGCAAAATCACATTCCAAATTTGATATATTTAAGACAATCCGTTTTTGAGTTATCATGTTTACATGTGTTATCACGTTTCTGAAAGTACAGACCGATAGACGGTCAACTTCCTTTTGGATTTGGCTCAATATTTGATAGATGTTTATACAATAGATACTAAATCTGTGTATATAATTTTATCTATCAGGCTATCTTCGTTTTGTTGTTATCGTGTTACCTTATATTCCAACAAGGAGACAAAAAACTTGCTCTGAAATTTACTAAAAGTTTGACAGAAATCAACAAATTCGGTGTTAAGACCGCATACCAAATTTCATCCGACTAAGTCAAAACTTTTTGTGATATCTTTGTCACAGACAGATAGATAGACATAAGGACAAAAATGTTATTTTTGAACGCAGAAAGGTCTAAAATGTGGAGATTCGTCAAAATCTAGTTCGAATTTTTTGGCAATTACAATTCTTTCTCTAAATTTCATACGAAAAGTAAAAAGGTTAGATTTCGGCGCGATTAAAAACAATGAAAGTAATAACGATCATTAAAAAATGTATCCCCGTAAATCTGATGATGAAAAAATTCATTCATGTTCGAGCGTTAAAAAAGTATAGAAATGAATGACATGCGATACGAAATTCTCATAAAATATTCTTTCATTAATCAACATTATTATTACGTTTTCGATGTGCTGGTGTTATTTTTGAGTATAAAATAATGTTTCAGCAGCTTTTTTTTTTTTTTTACTGTCGCAGTTTTAATTTGAATTTTGATTTGAAAAATGAAATGAAAGTATGTAAAATGCTCAGTTTTCTGATTGAAGAAACATGAAATCTTCTTGAGATTTTTAATTTAAAAGAATACAACAAAGAAAACGAGCAGGTAAAATCGAAATCACATTTTTGGGTAAAAATTCAACTTGCATTGCGGTTTTTAAAAACATTCATATTTAATCCTTCAAGATTGAATTATAGCAATACACAGAACTTCGGCAAACGTCTAAATTCATTATTAATTTTTAAAGTAACAATAAATCTATTTTATATATTTATACGCATATCAAACTTTTGTTATGTATCGATAAATGTTTTTCACATTTACTTCCTGTTATTATTTATAGATAAGTGTTTTCACAGTCCTTGTTTTATTATTTATTTCCCCGGAGCCAGGGGTTGTGGCATTCAATTTATTTTTGATTTACTGATAAAAAAAATAAAAAATTGTTTAGTTAGAAAAAGCATTCTCTCATGTAGATTATACATTGTATAAAAATCGTTTTGAGGGCATGTATAATTTTCTTCAGTAACGAATGTAGCTTTGTATTGAAGAAATCCCCCCCCCCCCGGTAGAGGAAAAGATTCACCACAACATGGGAATTAGAAACCGCCCGATTCAGTGTGCCAATTCTCGTTTCTTCTGCTGTTACAGCAATGATAATTTTCATGGTTAACTGGTATCTCCTTACCTCACCTCCTTCGGTAAAAGGTTCTGTATGGACCTATCGCAAATATTTTGTGAAGATAACAGTACCTGTATTATTTCGACAATCCGTGCATTCAGTTACGCCGTACACAATGTTAAGGGGGTTTCGATATGAATTGTTGTTGTCGTTTCTTATGGCACTTGCCACGGACAAGTTCGCTGTTCGAAGACAGCCGATTTAAGCCTAAGGGGGACCGCCTCTTGTTTTTATCATAGAGCCAACTAGGGCCAAGTGTACTACTTGACTACTCCCACATCACTCATTCGCTTGCACAACCCCTTTTTACAGGAGGGCACATTCTCACACCTCACAGATAGAACATAGAAGTAGGAGAACAACCAAGCCCAAACCGGGACTCGAACCCGGAACGCCCAGATCACGGGGAAGACGCGCTACCCATATTCCAGGACGCCTGCGTCAATCAGAATTACATTGCAAAATTGAGGTCACGTTCCTGTTGAACCAAATTGGTACATATAAGAAATTTGAATTCTTATGTAAAAAAATAAAATGTCATAAAAGTATGTAAAAATAATTTCCTTAAATCTGTCGCATTTGTTCTGAACCATATGGACGTCAGTTTTGAAGTCGATCTGTCCATTGAATTTGCACTAAAATGACAAGACACTCCGAGCGTAGTATTCTTTACTTTGTCAAGGTTACCTGTCAAGCTGTAAAATTCACACAATATTTTTGATACTTAAGATGTAGCAAGTGGTTATGTATAATTCTAAGAAAGTGATAGTTGAATTCATCTTGTATATTGCACATCTTGCATTTTAACATCAAAAATAACTTGGTCTGATCTCTCGTATAAAAATAATAGTGCATTATGACGTAAATGCTTTTCAGACTGAACGCGACTGTAATAGTTTATTTAGTGTTGTTCAGAAATGACACATCAATTCAGTTTGAACACTATTGAATTTCAAATCAATGTGAAGTTGAATGCAGGTATTTGATTTCTAAATTCAAGGAAGCTAATTTCAGACGTATGATTGAACTTTCCCCTTCTCATCAAAGAAATGCAATGCAATATTTTTACAAATGTTCATTATAAAAGATTTCTTCACAGAATTGAAAAACGGTGCTTAGAGTTCTTAATCTTATCACAATTTTCAGTTTTACGTTTATTAGTGCATTCTTGATTCTACAAAACCGAAATTTTATATACATATGATTACAAGTGATTCTTAGATATATCTGAAAGTCCGCTTTCACTTATGTTTGCATTAGTTTTACTGATGACCATTCGTCTTTGGCGACCAACTGGTTCGCTGGAAATATTGGTTGTCTTAAATTAGATCGTTATATCCATATCCATGATACCGTAAAACTATCAAACTTTAGAGTAGTATTATTTTAATTGTCTCACGTATGTATGCCCGAAACTTTCTAATGGAGATTAGTCCCATGACGTCACGGCGTTATTAAAAATGTGAATATGTGATTCAACTATCTTATAAATTTCGTCATTTAATAACGTCATTCTTTTAAGCGTCTCGTAAATACACACATATTAAACAAAGTTCTTCTTTAACCTTCAAGAACAGAAGAAAATCACATGATCATATAGTTGATGAAACAATAAAATAGTTTGAACTTCAGGGCAATAATGTAACCCATTGTTAAAAACTAGGCAAAAAACTATTTTTTTAAAAAAATTATTGAAATTTAGCAAAAATGTGCACGATTATTAAATTATTATCAAAAAGACAATTTTTTAAAATTTGCAAATAGGGTAAAATTTATTTTTGAGCTATAAAATATTCGTAAATTATGGCGAAAATTCGCCAAAAGTGAGCTTAAATTTTAATTAATTTAAAATTATAATTAAAGTTTCAAAAAAGCGTTCCGAGGTGCACATTCCCATCCTTACTCCAAGATATATGAGCCAAATTTGGTCAAACGATACAATCTCGTTTGTAGAGCGCCAACAGATACACACTAGACATTATTATTAATGGAGATTTGTCTTTTAATTATTAGTAAATTGTAGAATGTGAACATGGTCACGTAGAATGAGAACGCTCCAGCGGCCTGGAGAATCATAGAAGCCGTTACCGGTAACGTGTCGAGTTCAAATAGAAGGCCCTGTACTGATAATTTATATATGTTTATATACTGCACTGCATGTTTCAAGAATTTATTAGAGAAAAAATAAGTTAAAGGATATAAATTTTTCACATTTTAACATGAATCCTGTACACTTCACGGTGGAATTCTTATATTAAGCATACCCCAAGAACAATTTACGAATCCTGTACGTACTGTGCAGTTATAATCAGGAACAGCGGCAACAATTAAGGTCCGTTACACACTGACGAAACATTGAACAACGAGCAAAACGCTCTCTTTTCCTGTCACAACTTGTATTTTGCACATGACACATGGAAGGATCGTAGCAGACGCCCGCTTCCTTTCTTGGCAATGTTGCCAATGCAATGTCTTTCCTTCCTCAATTAATTACAATAAAGAAAACTAGGCCGAATAGTTCGAACCAGATACTCGGGAGTGTACTGTACATGTTTACTTTTGGCTCCATAAACGATAGCTAGTTATCTCGAATATCACCCAGTGATAATAGTGTTCTCAATATAATGAAGGTTTTTTTTTTTTTCTGAAATCACTAAACTTAGCTTTATAAGGATGCAATCTATCCTTACTTTTAGTAAAAGTGTTGACAATAATTGGATCAAGATATCTAAAAGGACAAATAAAATATTAACCTTTTAAAGCTTAACATTAAAGACAATATGGCTACCAATATGATGATGATTAAATGTTGGGTAAATCATATCAAAATCTGTAATAATATCAATATTTTGCCTCCCAAATTTCTAGATTTACCGCCATATCTTCGAGGAAATCTTTATATATAAGTACACTGAAAATTTGTGTTTAGCTTATGAAAGATAGTTAAGAGTTAGATGACTCTATCTAACTCTTATTTTGCTTTCTACAATTAAGGATGCTTATATTGATTGGTTTATATCACTTTTCGATGTGTTACTCTCCCTTATACATTGGTAAAAGAAGCCAACTTGGCGAGCTCTTGAAATTACTTTTGTGAATCCGTTGTTTTAAATAAATTAAAATTTTGTTTCCAGGTAAATAAGTCTTTTCATTTTTCCTAGGCTGGATTATTCCATATTTATGGCTGTTTCTATATGGCAATAGCGCAAGTTTATAATGCCATAAAAATATGTAATAAGCTTGTATATGTGCGCATAAAATTTATGGAAAATGTCTTCGTCTAGTTTTGAAGTGGCATCGCATGAAAAGTTGGTATCATATACAGTCCACATAATTAACACTTTCAGTGAATGGACGACCATGGACATTCCTGAATAAATTAACCTATTTAGAGTTTTCATCGTCAATCTGCTTTTAGCAAAGTCTATATATTCGAAAAAATACAAAAAAAAATTAGGCACAATATTTATATATTGACATCAAAAGTCAAGCTGACTAAAGATTCACCAAATTACTCTTAATGCTTATTTTCTTATTTTTCATGAGAAACTTAATATATTTACTAATTAAAAAATCAGTAAAATCTCAGACTATAGCAATGAAATCTATTACAGGAAGTAGAATTTCAATTGGTAACCCTCATATATCAAGAAAAAATAAATAACTCAGTATTTTAGATTTAAACGTGTAATTAACAATGATATATAAAATCTAATGAATTTTATAAATATCATTATAACAATAAAACATTTGGACCATCTTATTTCCATCTGTTTTTTTTAGAATAAATAATATTCGATATAAAAATCAACAATCATCATGTCATTTCTTGATAATTAATCTAAAAGAGTCTACTTGATAATTTCGTGTCATTTGCAAAGAATGTATATGAATTCACTCTAAAATAATACACACTTTAAACAAATAATAATATATATTTCATGTTTCGATTAACTTACATTTGTAAACAATCTTCAAGAAAGAAATCCGCTCGATCAGTACCTAATAATTAAATTCTCATCAAGTTGAATTTCCTATCACGAATTTCTCGGTTAATGTTAAGCTAAAAATGAAACACTATGGCACTGCATTTTAATAAAAATATGCTTGTGACTTCAAAAAATTCAGGTTTATTTTGTTTTTTTAAAAATGCCAAGAGTATAATGAACTGAGTAAATGAACAGCAGAAATGAGCTGTTCTGAGAAACAGAAGGTTTTGTTTCCGCCATGTCACGACAAGAATTTTTCTCCCATTCTTTTCCAAAAGAAAACAGCCCATTGTTAAAATCGAGGTGATCGAAAGAGAAGCTGCCACAAGCAGATGATTTAAACACATCTGTTTTGCCCACAGAAAATATTCCACGACAAATTGAGGATCTGACAGCTGGCGACAGCTGCATGCTTTGACGTAGCAACATAAAAATTTAAAAAAGAAAGAAAGAAAAAGCAAAAAAAGAACACCTGGGCCAATTTTTTTCATAACAAATTTCATTCGAGAATTTCAACTATTTTAGTAGCTAATAGAATGTTTCATTGTTTTAATTTTTTATGTACTTAGTTAAAATATTAAAACATTCTTACTCAAATCACTATACAAGATACTTGAAGCATGAATGCCTTACATATATAAAGTCATTGGAATTGTTTTTAGAAAAGAAGTAAGAATATTATTTTATTCTGGAGTTCAACGCTGATTTCAGTATTGTTATTTTATTATTGCATTTGAGTATTTGTTGGCAGTTGATTTGTATACGTTAAATATAGATATAAAAATTCATAGACGAACAAGAAAGAATGGATTAAGTTCTTTAAATTCTCAGACAGCTTGAAAATGTTTTTTTTCCTCGTAGGAAAACATTTCTTGAATCGTTTATATAGTTTTGAAAATCTACATATATTACTTTTAAAATATTGCATTATCTTTGCAAATAAATATGTAAAGGAGATCAAAAGATTGTAAATTTAGCGAATTTTGAAGCAATCAATGTTTTCTAATATAATGACTATTTTTTATTAAATTTTCATTATTTTTAAAAACGATTGCACATTTTCTGTTCGAATAAGAGAGAATTTTAAAAATGAATATAAGAAATGCAAGGTAATTGATCACTTTCAAGAGCGAGTTGAAACAATTTACTGAAATAAATGGTTTGGTTTAGAGGGAAAGATTTTTATATAAAGCTCATATCTCTAGTTATTGTAGTCTAGGAAATTATGATAGTTCAGAAGTAATCTTAGTATTGATCTTCTCTCTCTTTCCTGAATTCTTCATGCACTATAAATCTAAAGAAATAAGATGTATGGTTGTTTCAGTGGAGGAAAAATAAAATAGTATCCTTATTCTAAATGCATTTTGCTCTAGCAGGTTTAACGAAGTCTCTCTCTCCCTTTACTTGTTTAATAAAAATATGTCCTTTTTAGCTTAATGCTTCCGTACTATAAGTATCTATTGATCTATTCATATAAGTGAAATATCAGATATTTTCTTTTATTTCTTCTCATTTAATATATGAAGCGAAGTTTAGAAGGTACTGCAATTGTGAAAAAAAGTAGCATCTAAAATTGATGAATGTCCAGCATATTAGATCTAGGAAAGGCTTTAATTAAGTGAAAACTGACGTTTATTTTTCAGACTTCGGTCTTGCAATAAATTTTGAATTGCAACATATCTTCAACTGTAATTCCAAATGCATGATTATATATTTAATGAATTATTGATCTTTAAAATGATTGTTAAGGAATATTACAGAATATTGTCTTTCTTTTTATCATAATATAAATGTTTTGCTTAAAAAAATTAGTTATTTATATTTTGATTATGCTATGTATCATTTGTATGAGAATATGTAAATTTATTTATAAAAAGAGCATAAGGGTTTCCTTTGCCGTCTGTCACACAAATTTTTCTTTGTTTATGATCACTAGTTGCTTTTGCTCTGACTTCCATTAGATCTGCCCAAGTCCGAAAAAAACTCTTCTTTTGAAACTACTTAAATTGATGCTACACCATATGATACACCACAAAACTGTTCTCTGCCGGTTTAATTTTAAAATCCAGGAAGCCAGAAATTACTATAGTTAGCATAAGATAATGAAGTTTTAAGATGTTTGAGGACATGCACAGTAACGTTTAAAATATGACAATAAAATCATGTGAATTTATTCCGTAAATTCATTCATGTACGAATATGATAGTTCTGAAATCAACGTGCTAGATGTATGGAATTTTGATTGTAGCCCTTAACATCAAAATAATAGATCACATCAAAAAATTTTAAACTATTTGTATCAATGAATAGATATACACTCCACATTTTGTTTTATACACAAACAAGTGCACAAAAAAATGAAGCCTATTTCTTAAGTGTAACATCATTCATGTTGAATAGAAATATATTTCAGCACTAACTATGCTTTGCTACTTTAGGGTTCAAAGAAAATGTTACTTTTTTTTTAAGTATTATATGCTCACTCATTTACATATACATTGCCATTTAATTTGGGGAAAATAATAAATTACGAGTATATTTCATATTCATACAATACAATGGAATATAATAAATATTTTAATTATGCATTTTAAATATGAATCAGAAAGAAAACTGGATATATATAAATTGCATTGAAATAACATAGTATTCCCATGTACTTTTTCCTTGACAGCATAGATTAATTGATATTAGTAGCCTCCTATATATAGCTTTTCGCTTACTTTATTATTAATACTAATTTAGTCTTGTCAACCATCTCTGATGAAAAACATTTTATCACAATAAAAGAAAATATTATTTCGATTTACACTTGCATAATAAGCACAGAGGATTCTAAATAATCAGTTATACTTTCTAAATGATGTAATTAATTGGAGAACAAAACTGGAGAAAACGGCCTAACAGTTGAGGTTGAGTATCTCTCAAAGTTTTATTTTACAACATCTCTGGGATAATTTTGTAGATATCTTGACAATGTTATAGAGTATCTTGTGCTATTAGGTTAGGCTAATTACGTTGCGTCATATTGGATGTTAGTGGCGAAAATTGAAGCTTTTTTGTATAAATCGAAATCTTATGGGTAGAATAATAAATAAACCAAATTAGGTCACATTTGGCTAAAATAAAAAGTGAAAAAGTAAAGGATGACTAACAGTCTTACCAAAGATACTTTACAGGGTGATTCTAAAATCATGCGACAAACTAAAAGGATTTGCCAGGCTTGCAGAAATAAATCATTTTTATAACAAAACACCGCAAAAGTAAAAGAGAACAACTACAGGGGCCCTTTAACAACGAAATGAGAAAACGAAACGATTACATCGTGTGAAGTGTGCCCCACAGATTTAATGAAATTCAAATTTACAATATTACATCAACACAACTGACAATAACATAATAAACAATAACATAAAAAGCCCGCAAGCTCTCTGACAGAAGGTTCTTAGATTTTTCTTTTTTCTTAGGAGGGTTCTTCACAAGCTATTGTTTTTATATGTCTTATTTGTCACTGTATTTCTCATACTGTGTATGGCATGCAATGATTTTGACTATGCAGATGCGTAACTGTTTTTTTATGAGAATTTGTAATTTATTAAACATGCATTACGCACTTTATCTGGTCTATCCATTTGTTTCTTTCTTAATTACGTAGCCCTATAGCAGTCATTTTTTTGCTTTTCTGACCCCATGTTTTATTGTAAAAGTGACTTTTTCTGTATGCAAGCTACAGTTTAAAATCCCTGCTTTTTTAGACACCCACCTCCTAAAAAAATGTCCAAATTAGCTAGTCTCATATATATTAAACACGATACTTAAATGGATTATAAAAGGACCCATATATCTCAAATAGCTCTTAAGGCTCTTCGAGGTCAGCACTGTGCTTGGCCTTTCCTTTAAGTTTGTTTTCTGATTTAAGAATAATTTTGTAGGCCCTTTTTTGCTCCCTCAACAAATCATCTGCTTTTGAAGTTCGGTGACATATTTGTTTTCTTCCTCAGTCAACGTAATCTGTTATTTTCTTCTCTGGTCTCACGCTTTTATACAGAAATTTAAAAAAATAAATTTTAAGTTGTAATATTACTTTATTTCATAAGGATTTTTTGTAAGTATTTATTATAGTCAGTTCATATTTTCTCCTGCTTTTTAATAATGCGAACTTCTAATGCTACATTTTTTGATTACAAGAAATTTTTTAATAACTAGTTTTTTTAATATGCTGTGTAGATTTTTTTATGAAGAAATATTTTAATGGCGATCACATATTCTAAATCAAAGATTATATATTTGGTATTCCAAGGAGGGATATATGTTATTTGGTTTATGAAAGGAATTATTTCAAAAATTAGAAATAGAAGTAGATACAGAATTTCTCAGAAAACAATACATTAATCTTAAAACCCTTTGAATTACTTTAACCCCCTTCCTCGAGCAACTTAGAATCATGTCTAAATTATTTCAACTGGCGAGGGCATTGCATATTTGAATTTCAATTCAATTCATTTTATTTCAAAAATGTTTGGAATAGTTCGTAAGAATTGCATTCGCGATTTTATAAGAAAAGGAAGAAGAAAAAAATGCCCGCGGTTAATAGATCTAAGTCAGAAAAAATATACTAAATGATTTGGAAGATAATATTATAAAAATATTGCGATAAAATACTTAGATAGATCTGCAGATGTGTTAAATATTGTCGATATCAAAACACATCTACAGATTTCAGGGCAAACGATTTTTAAAAAAGAGTATTCAATCTAAAAATACTTCTCAGAAGCTAACGTAACGCTCTTTTGTGCTAAATCTAGTATGCAAAGTTTTTGACAAATCGGTTCACTGGTTCTCTTTCCATAAACATCGCTTCACGGCTGAGAGATTTTTACCCTCCTAAAAATGAAAAATTCTTTATTTTTATGAAGATTTTGACTTTTTTTTTCCGGATATCGTCAATGTCCGATAACACGCCAAACTCTCATCATTTGTTAAATTTGGTGTTTCCTTATCATATTTGTGAGATTTTCAATCTTGTAGTGCCAGATCAAACTGTCCCGGCTGTAAAGAATAAAATTGATGAGATTCTAATTTTATAGAAGTTCGCATGGTGATTCGTGCACAGTTAAATTTCCGGCAATCTGCAAAAAGTTTGAATCTAAGAGTTTTGTTAAACATTTAAAAACAATGTCAAAAAGTACTTATTTTTTCATGCTTTTCATTGTGTGTTATTAAATTTATTCTTTATACAGTAGTCTTTCAATAATATGGCAGATATCAAACCAGAGAAATGAAATACTAACGGAAACGCCGGATTAATGGAAAATCATTTATAAACAATCACTTTTTGATAGCAAGCCTATATTTATTGCACAAAATAAACAAAAATGCACTGTATAAGAGAACCTCATTTAGCGAAGATAGTTCATTTCAAAATCTTATTCGTAATGCGAAACAATCAGGAAACGAAAACAATTTTTTTTATATGAATCCATGTAAAATAGAACACTGAGTTCCATTCCAAAAAGAGGCACTCAAAAGAATTTATATATATCCAATTTATCATTTATAATGTATATTTTTTACTTACAAAAAAGTTGTTTAAAGATATTCGCCTTTGGTTTAAAATTGGCGAAAATAGACAATCATTTTTTAATAGCAAAGCCTATATTGTACAAGAAAAACAAAATTATACTACCATATAATGGAACCTCCTTTAACGAGAATAATTTGTTCTAACATCTTACTCGTAATGTGAAACATTCATTAAACGAAAACAATTGTTTCTATATGAATCCATGTAAAATAGGACACCGAGTTCCATTCCAAAAAGATACATCCAAACAAATTTATAAAAATCTAAATGCATGCTTTTTATTTACAAGAAAAATTACCTAAAGATATTTGTCTTTGGCGAAAATTAAATACAGCATTATCGTTTAATAAATTTGTAGCGGTACTGCCTTATTAGGGTGGTTTTTGTGGTTTTTCTTAACGTACCATACAATAATTTCCCAAGCTTTTTCAGCATGTCTCTTATTTCAATGAAAAGTTATTGCACCACTGAATCTATTATTATTTTTTCCTTCTAACTAAATCTCTTCAGCGGCCTTTTGCTGTGACACAAAATGCAGTTCTTGCAAGTGTAAGTATAAGGGGCACACTGGACATTTGCAGGGAAAATGTCAGTTGGTTCTTTTAGAAAAAACGATGATGATGAAAAAAGGTGTATATAAATATTCTTCTCGTGAGAAAGTAAGAATTTGGAGTATATTGAAAAGAAAATGTTGGTCAGTTCTTCTGGAAATCTATTATGTTGACAAAAGCTGTCCATGGGAACAGTAGCATAACTAGGATAGCGGAGACAGAGAATTACAAGGGGGAACAAAATTTTGAAACTATTTAGTTGAATTTAATAAAAAGTACTTTTTTTGAAAAAAAAATCTTATAAAATTTCTTAAAAACAAAAATTATTTTTTTCTTCTTTCATTTTAATATTTCGATACATTCAGTTATTTTGATCATTTCCCAAATTCAAACCATTATTTAAGCTCTGTTCTCAAACATTATTTCTGATAATAATTAAACGAGTCATGAGCATTTGATACTACTTTTTTGCTTAAAAAACTAGGGAAAACGTATTTCCATTATGTAGACATATCATGCCAGCAAATAAATTATATTCAATGTGAAATATCGGGTTCAATACAAATAAACTGGTAAAGTCATATTTCTTTTCCTCAAATATTCTTATCAATCCGCAAAAACATAATTAGTAAATATTGTTCCTTTCAAGATCTCGAAACAAGCACTTTTCGACGCTTGTATTTGCTGTCAGAAAATGCCAGTCGGTTTTAGAAAGTGACGATGAAAAAAACTCATCCGTGGAAATAGAACTTTTGAGAAAGTAAATATATGTAGCGTTTTAAACATTTGCCGGAGAAAATGTCAATCGGTTCTTTCAGAAAAATAATACTTTAGGAAAAGTTGCCGCAGAAAATTTGACTATTAAGAAAATATTTGACGCACTGAATTTTTATTAGAGAAAATATAAGTTGGATTTTGTAGAAAATATTTTTAAGACATAAACCCATTTGTAAGATCCATAAATACTATCATATAGTCAAATATTTATTTATTTGAATACGATTAATTCTCGATCGCTCAACGTTGAGGTGAAATGTAAAATGTGATTTGCCTACTTCATATTACAGCAAGTTATCGAATGGCATAGAGAATCAGAAAATGCAGAGCAAATTAGAAATTCTTCTAGTCTCTCAGATATGGTTTCACTGAGCTCTTTCTTAATACAGTCCATATCAATAGTAGTTAATAGCAAATGTTTTGAATGCATCAAATGTTACCAGAAGCTACGATAATAGGCATGCTGCTGTAGTAGCGACTTATGCAATTTCGTAAGATCAGACAGGTTATGGTTGCTACCAGCTTCATTTTATCTCTTAAAAGGAAGATATTTCTCTTTACAAAAAATGGAAATATTTAACACATTAGAAATGTGCTAATTGCATTTGACATTGATATATGGCTTATACAAGACATGAATGATACATGATGAAGGTTTTACTAATAATATCATACTTTTATGCTAATAATAACTTTTATACCAGATGTCTATGTAGCAATATTTTCTATATCAAGGAATTAATAATCACAACAACATTTACCGTTCAATTTTAAATAAAATATTCAAGTTTAGGATTGCATTCCATTGGAACCATTTCATGACCTCAAAGTACCGTAATAATTTGATTTTGAAGCTCAGTTCATATCTTTCATAAAGGAAAATGGCGTGACATCAAAACACAACTTTATACAATGTGTGGCTAAATGCTAATGGCATGCAGAGTGAACTGATTTCATTTTAAACATTAATTTTCATTGCATTGGTACTGTATGGTCCATTTTATGGGATGCCTGTATGAGACTAGCAAGTCCATAAAGGACTTGTAAAAAGTTTACAATTTTTTTATGCTAAAGGGCAGGATAACATCTCTATTACGGAGTAAAGAGAAAGTTTCGGGGAGACCCCCCCCCCCTGATTTTTTGAAAACTCAACGCGATAAACAAGAACAACAACAAATCTTCTGCCTTATCAGGTTAATTTAATCTAGCAAGATTATCTAATCCCCTTTTATCTCCTCTCAAACAAGAAAATAATCAAATTCCAATAAGGTGCGAGGAAAAAAACATCCAATAAACACTTCTATATTCAGAGCATGCCCAATATCAGTCGAAATAGTTGAAAAATATTTTTTCAGCAGCATTCAAGTCAAGGATATTTCCGCATAATCAATCACTTAAAAGAAACTTTATAATCTCAAATAAGCTGATTCAAGTGATAATAATCTGGAGGAAAAAATGCATATTCATGCATGAAACTAAGAAGACAAGTATAAATTAAAAAGTGATTTCACACTGAGGAAGCTCAAAAAAGAGAATTCCAGATTCCTTCCAGCAGCTTTACGTGCCTTTCACGATTTCGTGAAATCTTGATATCGTGAATCACGATCCTTTTCTCGCACTTTCCCTTGACGTGATTAGTACAATTGGTGGGCATGACTCTTGTCTTCGAGATTGCTGGGAAAACAAAGAAAAATGGAATATTTCTCTACACGCTACAATTGTCCTAAGCTTCGACACTTACATTGTTTATGATTTGTTATCTCTTTGCAATTCACACAGCTTGAAGAAAGTGAAAATGTGATCGTAATCTTAGGGATTTGCTGGATAATTAGGTTAATGTTAGTGTTAATCTAATCTGAATTGTGACTTTTGTATTTTCACGTGTGTCAATCAAAAGAGTTTTTATTTGCAGTGAAGAATACCGAAGAAAAATTTATTAATTTGATAAAGGTTCGATTTTTTCCCCTCTTCAGACATAGATAGATATTTACGATGTTACGGAAGTTCGCCCAATGGTGTATGATAAAAGGAGTCGGATATAATGACGAAAATACAGATATCAAAACACAGCCGAAGCATACACAGAGATACTTCCAAAAATCTATAAGGCACTAGTAGGCAGCAGATCGATAGTTAAATATGCTCAGCATAAAACGGTAGAACTCGCTCCACTAACAACATTCTAAGGAGAGAATTCGCTCAACTGACTTGCTTTGCGGTTTTTATACTCTCCGTGTCACAGCATAGAAGCCTTTAGAAGGATTTGCGAATTTTAACCCCTATTAAAGGTATCGTCTTGATTCCTGTACTTTCAGGGCCTTCATTTGACATCAAAGCCATCAAATTTGTCGCCAAAGTATGTGGGGATATTGACTTGAAATTCATTAAAATATCTGTAAAGTACTCTTCTTTATTATGTAAATAACAGCGAAGATATAGACTCGTAACAATAGATATCGTTAACAAATATGGAGTTAAGGTCGTCGAACCGTTCAAGTGTAAAATGAATATTATTCTTAAGAGAAAAGCAAATTAAAATATTGGCTCTTTTAAGACATAAAACCATAGACTTGGTTTCTGTTGCGAGCAAAGTCATGGAACTGTCTAATTAGATCTAATTAGACTACCAAAGTCTCTTGTCTAAAACTGTAATATATTTATTTTCTAGTATCTTCATTTTGATCTGCGGAATTTTATTTTACGATCTTAGAAAGTTTGTAATTCCATCGGCCCTTGTGAATAGGAGATTCTGAACCGTAATTTTCGGTAGTTCACACGGTTCTACATTTCAATTAAATAAGTTTAGTTATAATATTTTGATGCTTGTTATTAATTCTTCATGCCAAAATGCAGAATTTTTAGACTGCCTTTGTAGTTGAAATATTAAATTACTCTTAGTAAACTGGAATTTTATTCACATGTATAATGCGATTTTAATGAATGCATAGAAATTTTTTATATATTCATTGAGTTCAGTTTCTTTATAATACAATTTTCAGCGCCTCACGTCTTTAGGACCGTATTTCAATTTCCAGAATTTTAAGGAAGTATTATCTTCTACTTTTGTAGAATACTAAATAAAAAATACTTATTGTTGTTGTTTCTTACTTTTTAGTCTTTAATATATAACGCAATTCTTTATTATAAATAGTATGGAATTTTGTAATCGATTTCTTCCCAAATTCAGTATCAGATGTTGTCTCTAATATACAATTAAAATACAATTACTACTAAACGATCAACTGATTATTAAGTAATGAAAATGTCATAATATTATACTGTGGGGAAAGACGTACTTGGATAGAGAACTTAGAATTCTAATAGAATAAGAAATATAATGCGAAAAATTAATTATGAATTCCTACATTTACAAAAAATGAAACAAATCAAATTAAATAAGAACAGTTAATAAAAATTAATTTAAAAATGTTCGTCCAGGATTGACATCAATACCTCTTCAAAACAAGCTTCCAAGAGCTTCGAATTTCTCAAAATCAGTACATGTAATGCTATATTGCATTATCTTTTATGGATAAAATTACATCTTATTAAAGGGAAAAGTAACGGTATCTGTCCTATCGGCTTTTAGATTAAAACAGTTACATTGTGTGCAGTTACGTTAGTGTACATTGCAGCATTAAATCAGATACCCCTTCAGTAACCTTATTTTCTTTCTGCTCTAACACTGTGAAACCTTGAAGATTTAAAAAAAGATGTATAGAATGTCAAGAAAATGGGAAAAGAGGCCCAAATAAGGGAATATATCAACTATTCTCCCCAGTAAAGTAAGTTAAGAGATTAAGTTTCCCACGTAATAATACAAGTTCAAGGACACGCTTTATGCATGTGTGTGTCAAATACTTTATTTTTGGGAACTTAAATCGCCTGCTCTTTCTGCGTGAGATAAATTATATTCTACGTACCTCAGCGTTTAGTGATAGATTTTATGTTTTAAGAATGTTCATATTTCGATTCAAAGGAGATTTTGGCCGTAATAAAAAAAAATCTATAAAAGCATTTAAATTCAACCAAAATAGTAAAACTTCTCTGTCTTTTAAGCAAGGAGAACCGCATTGTTTCTCGCATTCAATTGATATCTAATAATTGCCCTTTCAAAATGAACATTTATACTGTCATGGAGATGCAAGGAATCGTGGAGCAAAAGTTAGAAATTAACTAGATTGATTAGCTCGAAATAATCTTAACATAAAAGAATAATTGACCAGAAATTGTACGAGTTGGCCTTTCTACTATTAAAGAATAATTTAGAGTACTTAAACAGAGTTTTAAAGAAAGATCTAGAACTTAAGTATGTAAATAACATTTTGGATGCAAATGGCACAAAACTCAACTAAACTAATTCATATTAAATTGCTCAATTGAACAGGAATGACATACTGAGTCAGCCCACCAGTGGAGTGCAGGCATGACCTATTTTTTGTACGAAAGGAAGGCTATAATGATGATTCTCTCAAATTTTCGCCAGAATTTTATCTTCTAATGGTACAACCCATTGTGTGAGCGGAGTATAAAATTATTAACAAAACTTTCAGATAATTATTTTCTGTGTAGATTATTATTCTGGTTGTACATATATTGAACGAAATAATTATATCTCCTCCCCCTACCATTAATAACGTTAACCTCAAATAAAGTAATTCTCTTCTTCTTTTTTTTTTAGTTAGAAATATTTTTAATTTAATTCAGGCTGAAACAAACTACAGAAAAAGGATTACAAATTACAAATCTTTGAATTAATTTATAATAAAATGTAATACTTATATATCTGGGCTATTTTTTAAAACAATATTTTAAATATTTCTAATTATGTTTCGCCACAGGGATTTTAAAGCGATATGTTTAAAAGTTAGAAACGCCTTTAATTTAAATATTTACAAATGGACAGTGCAATTTTACATTCATTCCCAGATATCCAACGATATATTTCATATTTCAAAAAAGAAATGACTTTTAAGTTATAATAAATTAAATATTACAAAAAAACACAACCGCAAAAGGGCAAAACTATATTCTATTATTGGAAAACATTAAAACCAGCTAGCTCATAGTGATAATAGGTCCTAATGACACTAATATTACAGAATTCAGCATTTTCGATACAATTTTTCTTCTTTACGATGCATACCTAAATTCCTTGACCAGTATACTATATACTCTAAAGATTATGAGACTTGGAAATCTGTTCAGAACCATAGTAAAGCAAGTATAATTTTCAGCAATTCGTAATGTTCTGCAACTTTTTTCATTTGCACATGTTGATACTGATACAGTTGCATGCAAATTTTGTTAATCTAAATCATTTCATAAAATGCGTCAGCAATTCAAGAAATGTACCGCGATATTGCTTTAGGTTTAGATGTGGCTTGTTTCTTTAATTCACCAGCTCGAGTTTTAAATCTTGTGATTTATTGTAGGACACAGAGCCGGCCTTCTCTATGAAGGGGCCCGGGTGCAAAAAATCATTTGGGGCTCTTTTGAAAAGGAAATAAAAAAAAATTACAAACTGGAACACATATTACTCTTGCATATTTATTTAATGCTTGATTTTGTTTTTGCTATTAATTACTTCAGGAAAATTACAGCTTTTTGCAATTTATTTTTGGATACTTAGTATAGAAAGTGTATTTAAGCTTTATGTGCATATGATTGACAGAAAACAATTCTTTATTAAAAATTATTATTTGATTTTCTGAAAGAACGTTCAACATTTATTATTGTAACTGGCAATGTAAAGAAAAGTTTTAAAACTGTTAGTACATTTAGAAGTAACTCATTATAAGTTAGTATGTATAGCAATATTTGTTGTACATTTGTACATATTGTTGTACATTAATACATTCCTTTCATTCAAAATCAAATCCTGTTGCAAAATAATTTCATAGATCAGGTTTTCATCTTCATCTTTGTTATTAAATGTTACAAAATTTTGGAACATTTTTCTAATTTATGCTTTTCTAAAGTTTTTATATCAGTGACTAATTTAAAATACTTTTAAATCTATCTTCTATCTAACCAATAACAGTACCAGATACAGAGTTAAAAAAATAACATCTAAATTCCTCAACCGGGTATTCCATAATTTCATCTTTTTCTGTATCGGAAAATGTTCTGAAATATTCAAATGACGTGCTGTCACTTTTGCTACATCTAAATATGAGTTAAATTTTGGATTTCAGTTTTAATTTTATAGACTAAATTACAATAAAAGCCCAGTAGAGAACAACTGCTTTTGCTTGCAATAGTTTATTGATAGTATTAATTTTGGACACTATTGCAAACCATTCTATTAAACATAAAATAAATCTCATTTCTTGTATTGAACCCAATAGACTTCTAGCTTCGGATACTGCTGTATTATTGTTATTTGCATCAACAAATTAGTCTATGGCATTAAAAGTATGCATATATAGTATATATAGTTTTTTCAAACAATATATACATTGTTTTTACCGAATCTATTTTGGCTTCCCAACGAGTGTCGCATAATGGTTTATGAGTAACGTTTAAATGCTTTTGTAGAATTTCCCATCGTTTGTATATGCAGAATATAAGCAATATAAACATTGCAATATAAAAAAATGACAATACATATTGCTAGAAGCGGCATAGCATGTTAATAAATTAAAAGAGTAATAAGCAAGGCACATAAATTGCATGAGGGTTTAGAACAATTATTCTAGATTGCACCCTTTTATATTTCCCTTTCATGCTGCTACCGTTATCGCATGCCTGTCCTCTACAATACATAATATCTGATTCGCGAGTTCTTCTCCAGTCACATCAGTTATTTCAATAAACCCTATAAATGACTGATTTATACTTAATCTTTTTTTCCCTTCAAAATGTATATACCTAACAAAGCCTGAAATTTGGCTGCCTTTATATCGCCTTTAAATTTCTTCCTCTCTTCTTTCCATCCCGCTATTACCATTCAGAGCATTATTTCAGTTCTTGATCATGCTGGGGCCCCCTCAATCGCGGGCCCCGGTGCATAGTATCCGCCGCACCCCCCCCCCCAAATGGCTGGCAGGACAACTGACCAAAAGTAATACCGTCTGTCTTCAAAAACGTTAGGGAATATCAAATATCATCCGAAATTCAACTATGATGAACTTCGCAATGTTCTAGCAAACTAAAGAAAAAAATTGCCGATAGGGAGAAAAATCGCAAAAAATTTCTTTTCGGTAAACATTCTATCACAGAATATTTTTGCCTTGATAGGAGAGCACAGCGCTGTTTATATAACCCTACCTGCACCCTTCCAGAGGCGCCATATTGTTACCGAGACCAGAATTCGAAGCGCAAGACAAGAAGATTAAGTGTTTCGAGCGGTGAAGACTGATGAGAAAGATATCCCATGTGGCACTATTAAAGTTTTAATTATAAAAAGTAAAAAAAGCACCTCCATTTGCTAAAAATCTAATGTAATGTTTGATATTATTCTATAGACTTTAAGCTTTAGGATTTCATACTCTATTTTTATTAACAAAATGCATGCGATAGCCAAGTGGATAAAAATCTAAGGCAAATGGTACTGTAAAATTATGTCCTACACAGGGATAAATCCCTTCTCATGTATCTACTGTTCGTTTCAGTATTTTGAAACGACCATTTTTCGACGATTTTATCTCACTAAGGGGTGATACGCGGAAGCATGTGCGCATTTCCGGAATTCTCTTTATTGTTAACTGTAAACATCTCTTTTCATCTTTCCTCTCACCCCTATTTTGTCGAATTACACTCATCCTAACGCATGCGCAAAAGCGCAGAGGGTTTTAGAATCTGTTGACAAACAATATATATCTCTAGATGAAACAATGTCGATTTGGAACAAGCAGGGAGTAAGTTAAAAATAGTGAATGCATATTAAGACTGCAGAAGTATTTCTACATTTATCATTTTAAAAATCAAATATTCCATGGCAAGCAAATAAAAATTATTCGAAGTGAATCACAATAAAAACTGATACTGAACATCAGGTTTCAGATACTTGATATGTTTCAGATTCAAATATTGGATGTATTAAATTACTTTTAATCTCAAACCGGAGAAGTGCTACATAAACAATCACGTTTCTATTAACTACTTGTATAAAGCAAGATATCATTTTATGTTCATAATCATGTGACTAGACGAATAATGGCATATTATCAAGAGGTAAATTCTCAGAATTCACCTTCTAATACTGTATGACTAACTTTCTTTGATGTGGTGATAAGAAATTCCAGATTTTAAACAAAAAAAAAATCCAGGTGTTTTAAGTTATTCGTATTGGAAATGCGAATATTCATTATCAAGTCACTTCTGAAACCGATAGAATTCCAGACATAACTCTTTGTTACAATAAAGCACATGATAATTTTTTAATGTTTTGGCTAGCTTACTTCTTTTACTTACAAATTATGAAAATAAATCTATTTAAAATATTAAGAATATCACGATAAATTAAATTGAAAAATCACAAAAAGAATAAAATAATTTTATTCATTTTGGACAAAAACCAAATACCCATTCATAAACACTCCGCCAGCTATTCCTGCTCGACGTGGTCCATTCCAAGATCGTGACATGAAGAAAAACAAAGTCTGCACAAATTTCCATTTTGAATTGTTTCTTCGTCTGTTGAAATTTATGGATTTAAATATTTGATAAAAGTAATGAAAGAGAGCAGCTGTTCTTGAAGGGTATTAAAATTCTATTTGAGAACGCCAGAAAGAAATCAAGAGTGAAAAAAATCTGTAAATCGATGCGCGTTTCCCTTTGCCTCTCTACGCAGCTGCCTCACATAGGTGTGCTTTTCTATGAAATCTGATAGTTGGTCCAATTCCTATTTTCAACGCACGAAAATTGGTCTCGAATAAGATTTTACATGAGAAGAGCACTTCATTTGAGAGTATAAGTTAGCTCATCAAACGTCCAACAAGCACAAAAGATCTAAAAATAAAATCAGAACACTC
>JAPMOR010018816.1:44149-114023 GCA_026543865.1 Argiope aurantia | reverse complement strand
ATTGTTTCATAATTCCAAAAGAAAATATTTTGAAGCATCCGATTGTCACAGACATCAAAGCCGTGTTAGTTTAATAGCTTTGGATTTATTCCGTTCATTGTGTGTATGACTCATTCTAATAGAATCAAGTCCTATGATATCATAAAATTATTAAAAACGAACTGACCCGATAGTTTTCTAACTTGTAAACTTCACTTTCTTATTCCTGATGCTGTAACTTCACTTTCTTATTCCTGATGCAAAATATATAAATATTTATTTTTAAATTCCTTCTTTCTTAATTTTCAAAATTGGAAAGAAAAGTAAATAGTTAAATATCTAAAGAAACAATGAACGCAACTAGAATTTGAGTTCAAAAGTGAAATCCATTGTTAAAAATTATAAGAATTCCAAATTAACCACTTCAACTCTACTAATAATAAAGACGAATGGGTGTGTGCATTGGCGCTGGATAGGCCAAACCGTTTTACCCACAGCTACCAAATTTGGCATATATGTCCTTTGCAGTGTGAGAATGGGCACCTCGGACTTTTAAAAATATTTAATCAGAATTTTAATTAAAAAATGGAATTTTCGTGCTTTTCCTAGATAGCTTACGAAACTGTTATTGTAGAAAAATAATTTTTACAGCATCTTAAAATTCAAGAAAGTCATCTTCTCAATATACCAAATTTTTTTTCTATTTTTAAGTAATTTTTAAAAACATTTTGAGCACATTTTACAATATATTTCATTGTTGAAGTGAAATTCAAATTCTTTGCATTATTGCTTTAAATGTTTCATCTTGCCTCCCCCCCCCCATTGTTGTGATCAAGATATGAGGATTCAACTTATTTTTTCCATGCTGTGAGTAGGTTTCAGTACAGATTCGAGCAATGGCTGGAATTTTTTAAATAACTTCATTTTCAAATGCTGCTGCTTTTATTCTGTGACATAATTTAAATATGAATTGAAAAAATGTAGACATGAAATTAGGCAAACGCAAAGAACAATGAATAGAACGGCGTAAAGCTTTTAAAATAATGTTATTTATACCAAGATTTAAAGTATAATTTTCCGGGGAAACAATTGACATTTTCAGCAACCATTAATCTCGGTTAACCAACTAGTCGGCAAAGACGGTTAGTTAATAATAATAATAATTTCACACAATCAATTATAGTAGAAATTGCATGCGATTTTTAATGTACAGGCATCCAACTAATCAGTGCAAACCTGCATTTTCTATTTAAATTAATGTATTGATTGATATTTATTTTCATTAGACTTTAGTTGGTTAGTCATCATTTCCATTTTTTTTCTGCAAAACACCAGGGCTCGATAGGCAATTTCAAAATATTATTGGTCAAAACCGAGGGAAACTGCTGAGAAAAATATGCTGCTTATAACACCATTTTTCACGCAGATATTGAAATACAAAGAAAAAAAAATTCACCTTTGATTGATTATTCTCAGGACTGAAATTATTTTTAACGAAATTAATATACAGATGGGGGGGAGAGAATTAAGAATAGAGTGATAAAACTTGTGATATAAACAAGATCTCGCATAGAACTCATGAGCTACAGAAAACCAAGATTACAATATCAAATAAAAAATGAGTCAAACTTTATACTGGAATTGAAGAATTTTACAAATCCCTGTGATAATAAGCACCATTGCTTCAGCACTGGTTTATTTATTTATTTTGGATCCTACGAGAGGTGAAGGAGCAATTACAGTTGGTTTATCCTCAGTGGAAAGGCAGCTGCAATTGCTTTCCAAATGGCCAGATATGAACAATAGGAAAATCCGATTGGTCAATCACTTCAGCGAATATTTCACAGCAAAAAAATTCGTCTTGTTGTTATTAATCCCAGATGGCAAAGTTTTGATAGATGGGGATACATGAATGGTCTTACTTTGGCTAGACCATCCCCATGAATCCAAAAACCTCTAAAAAGTCGATGAGTAAGACCGAATCCTTTAAAACGCCGTCTTTGGTTAAACACAAGCAATCATATTTGTGGTTGCAGGATGCCTGGTCAGTTTTATATCAATGACATTTTGGAAAGAGCTATACTGCTAGAATGTCAGGTCAGCGCATTGGTGTGTCCATTAATAATCAATCATGAAAGAGTCCCCAGTTGTTTTCAGGTAAGTTGAATTAGAGAGAGACCCTCCTAGATCTCGAACAAAGAACATTGCATAGTTGGGGGTTGTTTTTCAGAATTTATTTATTTCCACTTTCTTTACTGAAGAGATTTCAGGGTAAATGAGAGTTTCGTCTCCAGAGGATGCAGTGTCCAGGCCAAAACATCAGCTCGTTCATTTATACTGACCCGATGTGGTATGAGATGCATTGAAAAGTAATTAATGTGTTACAAAAAAAAAAAAGGTGTTACCCCGAAACTTTCTTCTATACTCTCCAATAGAATTATCAAGCCAGATAACGCATTGCACGGTTTTGACATATAATTTACTAAATATTAACTCTAGGAATAAATTCAGCATTTTTACTGAATCTATTGTGTCCTTCTTGGAGAGTTATTTGGCGATTAATCCCTGGCATGCGGTTAATAGCATCTGAAAAATAAATTTGTGATTTAGGCGTTTTTCCAATCGACTGAAACAAAAAAGTTGATACAGAACTGCATTTATGGCCACAAAATCGCATACAAAAATTGATATATTTAAGTCCTTACATTTTTCATTATAGCAATTACATGTATTTGAAAGTACAGACAGATAGACAGTCAACCTGTTGGATTTGGTTCAAAATTTGGTAGATGTCTATTCAAGGGATGTTGTTTCTTATGGCACTTGCCATGGACAAGTCCGCTGTTCGAAGACAGTCGATTTAAGCCTGAGGGGTTGCGCCTCTTGTTTCTAAAGTAGCGCCATCTAGGACCAAGAGAACGACTTTAGCTACACACACACGTCACAACCCCTTTTTATGGGGCGGACTTCATTCATTCACAGATCGTAATTTAGACTTGAATCAGAGAACGATCATCCCTGATCCAGTACCCCCAGTGGTATTACTGTCGACATGGAGGACTTTGTGACCACGACAGATTTTACGAGCGTCAGCCACCAAGCACGCTAGGAATCTTCGGCCGGCGGAATCGAACTCGTAACCTGAGGGACGCGAATCCAACGCTCTACCAACCAGGCTATAAATATGTTGACCTAATTTTATCTATAACCGGAACAGACGGATTTCCTCTGAACAGATTTCATTCAAAATTTGATAGAAATCTGTACATTTGATGTAAAGACCGTATACTAAATTTCAACAATCTAGCTCAACGCATATCTGAGTTAAACGGTTGAAATTTGGTATACAGTTTTTACATCAAAAGGACATCTCCCAAAAACGTGTTTTTCGAACTCGGAGAGGTTTAAAACGTGGTGATACGTCAAAATCTCGAGTTCGAATTTTTTGGCGATTATTATACTTTCTTTATACTATGTACACGAGAAAGTAAACTCCTATGACTAACTCCTTACATTGACCTGTGGAGCTCAATGTAATGAACACTTATCATCCATAAAATGCAACATAAAACCAACTGGACCTCTTTAAAAAGTTAACATAAAACTCAATGTCTTACTACACTATTGAAGCTATGCTAAATATGTGAGAATGGGTTTTTTTTTAGTATGGACTATAACGGTGCTCTGTTTCTCTGGAGGTGACCAAATGTCGTGAATCAACGATTTGGTTGAACTCATCTTAATTTCTTCTTTTTTGATTCTATTTGTATACCTTTTGCTAATGTTAACATGGTATTTTTACTAATTTTGTTAAGTTCATCTGTGTTTTAGTAGTAGCAATGTTAGCACTCTCTAAATACAATTGTATCTTTTTTAGTTTAATTAGGAAATAATTTTTAATTTTTTAAATTTGTTTTTAGAAATAGGTTTTAATTTTAATTAAAATTTCATAATGCTTATATTTTTTATTATTTCTTATATATATATGTGTGTGTATATATATATGTATATAAACTGTCTCTATGGATTTAAGTTAAGCAAGCAGCATATTTTTAACAAAGCACTCAATCTATCTCTAAGCAAATACTTTATTTTTTTTACTTAATACAACAATTTCTTCACTAGATTTTCCTTCACTGAGTCACATGTATAACAATAAGTGTTTACCAAAATTATTCTTTTTTTCCTTTTGCTTATGTGAAGAATAGAAAAATAAAGCACAATAATTGCAAAAAAATCGACTAGTCGAGATAGGCATGGCCTCTTATGATTTTCTTTACTGTTTGGAATGAGCGAAACACATTAGGATTCACTCCGACAGATTCAAATTTATACACTTATTACATAACATTTATGAACATCCATAGTTTTGTTCAGTGGAGTAAATTAATCGACAAGATAAGATCAGTAACAGAAGTGATTAATACCAATAATAACAGAAGATTAATATAAAAGTTATCTGTATATATTAAAAAAAACATATGAGAGCTAAATGGTCACATAAGCTAAAAAGAAATGTATTTAATTCAAAAAATTTTACTCTTTTTGCATAGATGCAGTGTATAGTTTCAATTTTCTTTTTTATTAGGTTTTGATTTTTTTAGGAAAATAAAATTATTATTCAACACAGTTATAATAACACATATCAAAAACAAACATTCAGATCTAATAGAGAAACTCCATTTTAGAAATTCTAACATGCAAACTGTGTAAATTAAATTTAAGAGATCCCTCATGACTTCTGTTACTTAAAAGGACTTCACCTAGTTTTGAATCCAGGGTGAACTATACACCAGAAGCAAAAATATGTGCACAACAAATATGATTCATGCATTGCTAATGCTATTGAATTTATATAGTGTTTAATATGTCAATGAATAAATTATAACAAAGCATTTTCTAATTCTTAATCCATTTTAATTTTTAAAAAATGTAACTTTTAAATAAATTTTACAAATTAACTTTTCTTGTTTGCTTATTTTAAATTATAAAGATTTGCAAATCTGCAGCACAATAAAAAATCATGAAATTAAAAGTTAAAATAAAAAAATCGCATAGGGAAATTATTTTGCATTCATATATGGGACTTTTATTTATAAGGATAACTCTCTGAATATAAACTACAAACGAAAAGCAAATTTCATATTTATGTTGTATTTTTATAATTTATCTATTTTTACATTTTAAAAACAGATTTTAAACTAAATAAGTTCTAAAGCAAAAAAAAAGCACAAATATTTACCTAAAAAGAATGAATTTTCTACAGATATTAAAGCATTTAAGTAAGAAATGTTGTAAGAACAGTATAGATGGAATGCCCTAAAAAAAGCACCAAGGAGATATTTAACCATAAAACTGATTTTTGAAACAATCAGGAATAATAAATGCATTGAAATGCCTTTCATAAAACTTATTTTTATAGCAGCACGAGTGCTTTTAAAGTATACAAACTAAACTACAAAGCATCAGCTTGAAAAATATCTTAAAAAGATTATCATTTATTTTTCATGCTTAATTCTCTAAAAATGGTTAAAATGCATATTGTATTTAAATGATTTACTTTTTTTTTAAACAAATTAAAAAATATATAAAGTAATGCCCAAATTTATTGTGAAGTATGAATGTTGTAGTATCATCTACCCTTTTGTTTATGGAAAACATATATATGAAGATATCATGCAATAATTCACATTTTCACTGCAGTAACAAATAACTAATTTATTATGTTACCAATGTTATAAAAATAATTTTTAAGATATTAAACTAAAACTTTAAAATAAAAGTAGTAAAACATATATTTATAGAAAAAGACAAAATTATCATAAAAAACCCTTATAAACTCTTCATTAAGATTAAATAGATATCTTTTCAGAAGACATTTTCAAACTTGAATCTGGGTAAAAAAATCATATTCTCAAATCTAATCAAAGCATAATGATTTTATTTTTTAAAAAAAAGCCTGTTTGATAAAATATCCAAATTATCATCGTTTTACAAATTTTGTAGCCATTTTTATCAATTCCAAATAAGAAACTACAATAGAAAGAAGACAGAGAAACTAATGGAAACGAATCCTTTATTACAATAGGAACAATCTTCGCTTTCAAAAAGCTAAGTCCATCTTAACATTCTCTCAAATGATAAGTAGCATAATGAATGATCAAAATAGCATTTGTACAAAGGTCAAATGAATTCACTGTACAACTTTCAGAAATTTCAAATCATAAGTATAGTAAAGAATACACAGAAAGTACATGGAATGAATGGTCTTTATACATGAATTAAAGAACAGTTAGTTCCTTTTCTGCAAACATTTGAAGTACTGGCTTATACTCTCCATCATCAGTTTTTATTAAAAGCTCAACCTGACAAATCTTCCCAGGCACCTGTTAAAAAAAAAAAAAAGACGGGAAAGTGAGAATTTTAAACAGAATCTCGAAATAAAATATTTGTTTCATTTTATCAGCTTATTGTTAAACAATATTATTTAGAAAATTAGATTTTAAGACAGCATACACTTGTGAAAAAAAAAAAGGAACTGTCATATCAGATAATTGTAACAATTTCTGTTTTTATAACAATGTAATTATTAAATGAAGTAAAGATACAATTGTTTAATATTAAAAAAAGTGATAAATATTTGGTAAAGGACAGTTATAAAATAATACAAGTCTTGTTAAACAATACAAAAGTTTTTTTTAAAGCTGTTTTAATGCCCATTCACTGAGAAAAATTTGCGCAGTATGCTGTTATCAAAATAATTTTTCAAATGTTATTAAAATCCAAGGAAGATTCTCTATTTTTATGGAGATTAAGTTATTAAAAACAATTATTTTTGTATTTATACTCTATTCCATTAGAATCACATTTACTGAATTATAGAATACATAGATTTGACCAAATATTCTACTGAATCCTTACAATGTTTACATTAACATTCTATGAATTACAAAATTCCACAACATTTCATCTAAAATGCTAACAACCAATTAATTTATCATCTATAAAATTAGCTTACCTTCTTACATACATGATTTCTTAATTTATCATATCTAACTGTATCTGAATTTACATATCACTAAATTCAATATTGATTCTTATAGCAGTTATATTATCTAATAATATCTAATTCAACTGACATGCAAACCATTAGCCAACAATAGCTAAAATGAAGCAATAAATAAAGTTTGCATCGCATATGTTGGAAATCTTTAACACTAAAGCTACCACGAGCGGGTCATTTGACCCTCTTCCAATGGCAATTCCAATGTATCGGTGAAATGCCGGTAGGTTTAGTGTTAAAATACATTTACTGTTCAATGAGATCTAATGCATTAGATTTTTGAGGACTGGATACATATCATATAGTGAAATATCGCTAATTCAATACTTTTAATTTGCATTTAGAAATGGCTTAAATTTTCTCTTGTCCATTGAATTTTCTATTTATATTATTTTAAAATAACATTTAAAATAAAAATTTGTTTTTTCAGTCAAAATAAATTTAAATTATACATGAGTGATACATATTATAGGCGTCAAAATAATAATAA
Organism: Argiope aurantia; assembly: GCA_026543865.1. Lineage (NCBI taxonomy): Eukaryota > Metazoa > Arthropoda > Arachnida > Araneae > Araneidae > Argiope > Argiope aurantia. The sequence goes on along the minus strand of JAPMOR010018816.1, from coordinate 106,491 downwards.
TAAAAGATGTTATCTATAATATAACAGATGAGATATCTATGTTATAAATATCAAAATATAAGAAAAAGTAAGAAATTTCTTTTGTTTCTAAAATAATTATTTTGATTAAAGTATTGTTCTCAGATACCTTCAGTAATTCATACATATATGTGTGTTTATCTATTATTGTATATGAAACGTTTCTTCGGAGGACCAGCTGATTTGTCAGAAATTTTGCATATACTTAATTTCCCTTTAATTGTTTAGATACAACTTCATGTCCATGATTCCTTTAAACTGTTAAAAATCAAAGCTGTGTTATTTTAATTGTTTTATCCATGTTCTAATTGTTATGCACATGAAACTTTCTATTGGACACCAGTCTTAAGGCAACATAGCGCTATTAAAAATATAAACAAGGAAAAAAAATTGTTGCCAAAATTTTGGTAAAAGTTGTATGACTATTAAACTATATCATTAAAAAAGCAATTTTTAAAATTTTGAAATGGTATAAAATTTATTTTTTTGCAATAATATTTTTGGAGATTATTGTAGAAAAACAAAATATGTAACTTAATTTTTAATTTTTTTAAAAACCGGTCTGAAAAACACAGTTATATCCTCAAAGGTGCATGTGTGCTAAATTTGGTAGCTGCAAAGCAAACTGGCATGGGGAGAACAAACACACATACATCATCTTTATTAATAGTAGAGATCTGCTCTATTTTAAAGTGCTGCACACCAGTTTTTATAATTAAACTATTCATTAAAATTATCTTTTTTTTAAATTTTAACAATTTTTTAAAATTATAATTATTACTTCATTTATTAGCATATACTGCTGTTTTTTAATGAAAATGTTAACAAACCACATTAGAAATAACTATTTACAACCATTTTTAGTTTTAATTATTTTTAGTATTCATTTTAGATCAAGGTTTTCTTAATTAAAATTTGGGAAGACTTGAATTTTTGTTAAGTTGATTTCGAAATAAGTTTTATTACATAAAAGTATTCATATTAAAGGAGTCAAATGTAATGATTTCTACTGAGAAAACCATACTTCATAAAGTATGGAACTTCTACACTGTCAGTATAAGATTAACTTTAAAAGAAAATTACACTTTGATATAAGTTTTAATATATAATTAGCTCTATTCTAATATTCTGAATATACTACTGTGATTTTTTGTTGTTGTTGTTTGTTCATCCTGGGCTTTTTAAAAATAATTGCTTACCAGTGAAAATATTATAATTAGGATGATTTAAAACAGTGCATTTGTGCAACAGATTTAATTACTAATACAAATACTAAATACATAAGAAAAAAAATCTACTATACACATCTTTGGAACTGCTAATAGTGTTCACACATTAATTTTATAATGATAATAAAAAAAGATTATTCAATTTCTTTTATTTATATACGTATACTTAATATAAATTATTGCTTAGAACATCTTTAACCCAGAAATCTTAAATTTAATAGAGATTATATAAGTACTAACCATGATTTTGGCAAATAATTTTTCATTTGGCACGTTCAGTAGCATATCCTTTGTTTCTGGACTCAAATCTTCACCAGTAGGTTTTACACCATACAATTCACAAATATGTAATTGAATTGGAAAGCCAATAAATTGAGATTCTAATTTTCGTAAACTGAAAAAGAAGTACAACATTAAAGTACAAATTTCAAAAACTTTTCTCATACAATCAACAAAGTCTACATGTATAAGATTCTTTTTTTAATAAATATTGTTTATTTTTAATAATTCATAATAAATACGTATGTTATCCAAAATCAATAATTTTAACTGACAACAAATAAGAATATTATTAAATTATTTATTTCAGCAAATATCAGAAAAAATTTAACTTAATAATATTGCCAATGAAAGAAAATTATAGTTGCATATATTCTAAAAACCAGAAATATTTTTTTTCACAACTTATCTGTATAATCTGAGATAAGATTCGATTTATAAGGTATAATCAAAAATAGTTATGATTATATAATACATACCTGCATACATACATACATATATATATATATATATATATATATCGTGGTTGCTTTGCCAAGCACATTGATTATATGATTATATTTAATTTCAGTCAAACTGATAGTGAATAAATATTTGTATGTGTGTGTGTGTGCATTTTAATCTTCTTTATGGTTGGTTCAAAGTTGGTAAGAGATTTAACCTGCTATGAAGACAATCTAAGAATAATATTGCTTTATTATTTATTTTACAATCGCCTTTGGTGACCAGCTGATATGATGGAGAACATTAGTTACATTTAATTTTAGTCAAATCGATAGTCAATCAAGTTTTGATATGGTTATATGTTCGTGATTTTCTCACACTGTCAGATTATATCTGTGTTACTGTAGTTTTGTAAATGCTCTGCATAGAAATCAAATTTTTTTTAATGGAAATCAGTTCCATGACAACATAATACTTTTATCTTCTAAATTTCTTGCTGTAATAATTTCACTTTTTTATTCACCTTGTAAACTATACAGATATCAAATAGAATCCTTTTTTTTTTTTTGGCTTTTAAAAGTGGAAGAAAATCATGCAATAAAATATTTGATGAAACAAGGGAAAATATCATGGCAATAATGTTATTTATTACTAAAAATTCAGCAAAAATAAATTAAAATAAAAGATTTCAAAAATTCATGAAAAATTTGAACTGCAATTAAGCTGGTATCATTCAAATAAAAAGTTTTCGATTTTGAAAGGGCATAACATTTATTCTTGGGTAATAATATTTTTGGAAGTTATTGTAGAAAAATGTCAAAATTGATGTCATATTTTAATTAATTAATTTTTCTAATTTCAAAAAATTCAATGTGAAATGGGCAATTCTGACCTTCAAGATATATATGTACCAAATTTGGTAATTGCAGATTAAATAGTCTGACTTGTAGAGTGCCAACACACATACACTTCTTTATTATTAGCAGAGATGGTTTACATAGTAGAAAATATAATATTCTCAATTTGGATAAATTTGGTATTCATGAATTTGGATAAAGGTCTTATAGCTTCCTTATTTATGAAGTGTAAAACATCAAGATAAACAGGTTTTCATTTAGTTTCCCATTTGTTTTCTCTTATTACAGTATCCCAGCAGTCAACCATTAACAAATGGATTTTCAGATATGATTACGAAAGAGAATCCCAACACACAGTACCCCAACATGCTTGTTGCGGCATAGCTTGAACTGCTCTGGAACCAGCCCTGATAATCTTTATCAGTTTGCAAGATAAACAGAGGACATGCAAGGGATGCAAAGAGAAATATGTTTTGGGTTATATGAAGTAGTAGCTTTATTTCTCACATGGGATAAATATTTGGTAACATTTTAAAAACAGTATTAGTTATTGAAGTTTAATTTTTTTATCTAGTGTAAAATATTTAAGTTAAATATTTTAATCAAAAAAAGAACATTTATTGCATTAAAAAATTCATATTTGTATTATGAAATATAACTAAATTAAAATAATATATTATGCAATAACTTTATTCTCTTGTCCTAACCAGTTGATAGGCAGAATTACAAAAACAGAGTAGTATCATAAATTAACTTTACATTTTAAATATTTATTTGGCATGAAAACTAAGAATAATAATAAATAGTCTATAAAGATAATAATATGTATTTGTGAAATGTTTACCCCCTCCCTCCCCAAGAATTTTCAGTAATGCAAATGATGTCCTGCAGTTTACACTTACCATCATTTATATCATTATTCCTCTGTCCTTTTAAACAGTGCAGAAGCAGGGGAATACTGTAATTATTCTTTACTTTATGAATAGCTTTCTCTCGCAACACAACAAATATATAGCATAATGTATATTATGATAGAACATTTTATTCTATCAACAGCTTATATCCAAAACCATAGCATACTCTAGTTGCTTTGTATTTCATAGATACTTCCAGTTAATTTCATACATGTGATCTTTAAATGTTGCCTGATAAAACTTGAATATATATATATATATATATATATATATATATTTTAATAAAAAAAAAAGGGGGATGCCAAGCTTAACTTGAGAATAATAACAGAAACTTGAAAATTATATTTACTTACTTATCATAGGTTACAATTTCTGAATTCCCATAATCTACATATAATACAGTTGCACCATTTTCATTAAGGTCTGTCACTTCACAGCGGTACCAATTATCATCATATGAATATTTAGCACAGCATGGCATACCTTTAAATGACATGGATTATTAAAGAATGAGTATTTGAAGACTGAGTAATTATATTACATTGTAAAATTGAACTTGGTAAGGTACAAAAAAGAAAATTTTATATTTTATACCAGTAGTTCCCGAAGTGAGCAATGTGAAGTCTCAACTTCTTCATCTTAGGTATAGCCATATTTCACAATTTTGTTTATCTTTTAAATTCAGTTTAAAAATTAATGTATAACCATATACATTAATAAAGGAAAATAACAAGTATACAATTTTCAAGGTTCACTTATATATCACATACAAGGCTGTATACAAATGAACATGGCTGAAAGCAATATTCTGTTTAATCCAGTCTAAAAATAATTAAAAATAGCAAATTTCAGAAATAATTATCATAAAGCTGAATTTTACTTTACTGATAGATTACTACTTAAAGAGCATTAACGTAAAAGTTTTCAAAATTGAGAACAGTATTATTTACAGAACAGCTTTTATCCTGGTAACTAATGGTCGGATAAAGTTCGTCTTTTTAAAATTTATTATTAAATGGCTTATAAGAACAGTTTCTTTAATATTTAGGCTAAACCAAAAAGAATTTTTTTAAATAAATTTAGAACATATTGGGAAAAATGATTTTTTTCTAGTCTTTTTTTTACTATATTTTTCTTATACTTTATATTATGTAAAAATCATTCCTGTAAAATTTATAGCTTACATTTTTTAATTGATTGATATTGAATATGATTGATTGATTTCATTTATTAAGGTACAATGTTAACAGTGGACAGGAGAGTTTTTATAAAAAAGTATCAATTTATACTTTTTTACAAAGTATTTTACTTGTACATATGAGTAATTTCCACGAATGAATTCAATATATTTAGAAATTATTATGTATCAGAAATCTTGATATTTAATATCATTGTCTGTAATACAGATTCTTATTATTATCTTTACAAAAAGATTCCTTTCCACTATTCTAAGATGCAAGTTTCTTCCACACAAATCTTTAGTCAAAGTCAATTTATTGCATTCCAATGTAGTGGGAATTTTACAGTCAAAGAAAGATAAAAGATGATATTATTGAGTAAAAACAAAAATGCAGACTTCAAGAAATTAATGTTTATAGACTCCATAAATCGTAGTACAATATATTCTTATATATGCCTGTGCAGGATTTAAAGGATTAATGTATATTAGCATTCTGAGCACGAGTATAAAACACTTTTATTTTCATAATTCTTTCTCCTAATTTTTAAGAGTAAAGGATAATATAATCCAAGTAGCAATAAAAGAAATGGAAAAAGTTAACAGTTATTCAAAATCATATTAAAATTTAGATAATATATAATTTTAAGATGTTTGCATTTTCTTCAGAAATTTAATTTTAAATATATATGTAAATTGGATTAATTTTTTTTTTGGTGCAACAGAAGAAAAAAAAATAATTAAAAACCATTCCCGATGTCAATGATATACAAACAGATTTTTTTTAATACACAGATAATTATCTAGTAAATTTATATAGAACTTAATTAAAGCAATTGATTTTTTTCTACCTTATTAAAATTTTGAAAATTCCTCTTAAATAAATAATTGTACTTACCTGGCATTGGTTCTTGAAGTTTACGAAAACTTTCTGCCTTTTCCTGCAGCAGAGCAATAAGCTGAAGAAATGCATCATGTGTACTATTTAACATAGATTCAAATTCATCTTTAGGATTAGGAATTTTAAGAATCTGCAAATACACTATATTTTTACAAGGAAACAGTGTAGCACAAACAGGATATATATCCCCTTTTCTTAATTCAAGAGCTCTTGTAAATGTGTCAGAGGGAGCATCACAAACTTCCTGTGGAATTTAAAATAAAAAGATATGAATCACTTGAACAAAGAAATGAGTATAAAGCAAATGAACAATTTTAAAAAGAGAAATAAGATAAACAAGAAAACTCATGTGATAAGAGATATAATAGTTACAACCATCATAAAGATTAATTTATCAGACAAATTTTTATTTTAGAAAATGTCTAATGCTTTTGGCTAATTAAATTTGAAAATATTATTTTCTAAAAGTTTTGCATATAAAATAAAAAATAAAACATTAATGTTTAATGGAAATAAATGCCTTTTTTATTTATGCATTTTCCATAATAATAAACAGAATGCATTTCATTTGAGATTTAACCTTTCGTACTTGGAAAAATAATTCAATGCAAGATTATTCAGCAAACACAAGGATTTGCTTATTGCTATAAAAAATATATATATTTATTATAGTTTTGAGTTTTACTGAAAAATTAATCTACATCTTCTTATCTTTTTTTAGGTAATTTTTAAAAATCAAAATTAAATAAGTAAATAAAACATCAAATCATGCATTGTCTTGAATGGTCAGTGAAAGACACCATCCGAGTGCAAAGGGTTAACAACAAAGTTTCGGAACATTGAAGAATTTAATACTTAAGAAAAACATAAGAGAATTCATAAGCTAATCTATCTGAAAATAAGGGATTTTACAAAAAAAGTCTTTAGTGATAAAAATAGATTGTTTCCCCTTCTTTCATATAATTGAATGAATACAAAACTGTTGAGAAAAGAATCGATTTTGATCTAAAATTTGATCTAAAGTGAAACAAAGAGGACAAAAACACAATCAAAACTGCTAATAGTATAGCAATAGTTTCTAAATTTAATCTCTCCATACATTCCAAAAGTTTTTTCTTTTTGTAGTATAACACTGAGAAAAACTGCACACTTATGTTCTTATATATCACTTTTGATAAGGACATCAATAATCAAACAATAATTTTATCATTCAGATGTTTTATGCAATACAAAATTGTAAACCAAATATATATCTTACTGAAGATTCAATATTTTCTGATGGATCATCAAATCCCATACTTAACAACAGCTCTGAAAGGTCAATTCCTGATGTAGTTCGAATTAAAGTCTGTAGCCTACCCTTCTTATCTGGTGCTGCCTAGAATGATTTAAAATGATTTGACGAATAAATAATATATGAACAAAGATAAAATTATTCATTCTGCCTAAAGCCGGTTTAAAATGCAGATAAATGTTAAATGATCAAATCAACTATGAACTTTAAAAAAAATTCATTTATTTCAAAATTAAAATATTTTTTAAAGATATTTGATATAATCTATAGTGATTAATTGTTATAATACACAAATACAAATTATAAAATAATTGTTCTGTTATCATAATTGTTATGTTCAAAGTCTGTAACTAATTTGTAAATAGTACATAATCTGTCAATAATATTTCAGTAAATAAATATTAACATACTTTATTTGTCAGAATAGTTAAAAAGATATTTTATCAAAAAAATTTGAAAACAATTAATTTTTTTTATTGAAAATTGCTCAAAATAGGGCAAATAACTTACTTCAGAATACACTTTTACAACAACTTACTTACATTTCATGTTTTTCTACTAAACCTTAAGAATAATACTAATTAATGAATCATAACCATATAAAAATAAAATTAACTGCAATCCAAATTTTTACTATTTGAATATTTTGAAACCATATCCATTTCCCAAAATTTTAATTGATCTTACAAGTCAACATTTACTTCTATGTTAATTTAGATGTAATCGATTATAAAGGATATGTCTATTAATAATAAAGGAATATGTGTGTAGGGCCAGACTATTCTATCTAGAGCTACCAAGTTTGGCATATCTATACTTTAATAGGTAGGAATGTACCTGTTAGAACAAATTTTTTAAAAAAATTGCTTATAATTTTAATTAATTAAAAAATTAAATGAAGTTTTGCCCTTTTTCCATGATAACTTTCAAAAATATAACAACACAAAAATTAATCATATAACATTTTAGAGTTCAACTAATTATTCTTTCAATGATAACACTTACACCTGATGTAAAGATCTTTAATACAGATTTAATTAAGTTTAAAAGATACTTTAAAATAAATTTTACCGTATTTCCATAGTTACAAATGAAACTCAAAATGTTTCCATTGTTGTTACTAATATTTCATAACATTTTTCTATCATTGATGATGAGAGTATGAAGTACTGTTATGTTGTTACGACATTTCATACCTTTTCATTTGAACACCCCTTGTGTGTGTGTATATATACAATCTTTTTAGCTAAGAGTTATATATAAAAAAAGATTCAATATAATCTGCAAATAGATGTTTTTAGAAATCAAAAATCTCAAACATCTTTATACACCTTGTTCTAAATTTAATTTAAAGAATAATTTCACTAAAGTACTGAAATATAAAAATTCAAATATTTTGCTAATTCTTTCATCATGTATGTATTCTCAATAACTATGCAGTTGCAATTTGCATAAAATCACTTTTATACAATTATAAGCAATAGTTAACAGCAATTTAATAAACAAACTCACTTGTATTTCTACAGAAACTTCAGTATCAACTAACTGAGTATGAAGGAATGTTAGAAGGTCTTTGTCCCATGTGAATTTTGGGTTCTAAAAAACAAGCAGAAGTTAAAAGATTTCAATATTGCATAAAATTTATTTAACCAGTAATTAACGTACATCCGTAAAATTGAAGTAATCATTTAATTTTTTTAGTAAAAAAATTTTTGCTCTAATACTTAATAATAAAAATTTATTCTTTATATTTTTCCCTAATTTAAAATAGAATGAAAAACATTAAAAAACCTATCTAGAGTAACTTAGAAAAAATTTTGTACTTCCAGTTCAAACGCTTGATTCGGATAGAATTAATGAATGATTAAAATTATCTTTCATCCAGTTTTCCAGCACTGGTGCACAGTGCTGGAAAGGCATTAACCGCACAGCAATTAATGCCTTCTAGGACCCATTATCGAATTTTCAATAAATAAGTTGACTCTGCAAATGGCAGAACCAGCTTTTACTCTCCTTACTTATAGTTCAAAGGAATTAACTCAATTGATATTATTCCTTAAGAACCTCTCAGAGAAATATTCATCAAATTGCAATGATTCAATCAAATTTTTTTAAAAATCACGCATCTATTTTAAGATTTTATTTTTCTCTGCTATTACATTTTACTAAAATAACTGCCACTTAGAGGGTTTTAAAATGACTTTTAGTAATGAAAAATAAGCTATGTTTAGTTTCTTCAACAGAAAAAAATATATTCGTGATGGACAAAAGGCTTAAATATAAAAACTTAATTACAGCACATACTTTGTCTTATCTGGATATATTTATATAAAGTTCCAGTTATTTGATGCTACAAAGTCTAGTAAAGTTGCCTTTTTTATTGTGGAGAGGGGGAGGATAAAAGCATAAACAAAAATATCAAATAACTATCCAAATGCATTAAATTTGAAAATAAATAAATAAAGCTAAGATAAAAAAAAAATCTGATTTATTTTTTGAAATTTTTTAATTGCTGATGTCTATAGAAATATGAAAAAGTCATATTTAAATAGGGAATAAAATACTTGGTGATGCAAAACATATTAGTTATCTAACCAAATATTGAGCTATTTGTCGTGACAATCTGATACAATTATTCAGTCATTTTAGCTTGTGATAACGATTTTTTTTAAATTCATAAATATTTTTTTTCTGTCTTCACCATTCTATTTATTATTTAACATTCTATTAAAAATTCAAGAAGTTCAATTTTATCAAAGAAGTCAAACAATTTAAATCTATTCACAATAATAAGCTTTTGTAAAGCTCAATATTTTTCAGGTAAATAAGAATTTTAAGGAAGTATAACAACATTTTACAAAAAATACTTACATCACCAATTCCAAATATTACACATTCCAAACACTGCCGCGGAAAATCTTTCATGATAAGATCAGTTCGAATAAACGATAAAGGAACAATTTCATTATTTCCATAATCAACAAAATTCACCTAAAAACAAAAATTTCTAAAAATTAGATTTGTGCTTCTTTTTTAATAAATGTTCAGAAAATTAGCAATCATTGAAATTATTTTAACTTTCATTATAGAAAACAAGAAATCATCCAAATTACTTTAACTTTCACTGGAGGTCCAGGGTACACAGACACAATTTCTGCACGATACCATGCATTATCTAAAGAAAACTTGGCAACACATGCTTCGCCAACTGGTGGTGCCTTTTTCAAGCATTTATCACTTTCTAGTTTCCCATATTTAAACTGCAGGGCTTTTGAAATAGTTTCCACCTGACTAGTACCTAAGATAAACAAAAAATGTAACTATTACAGTGTTTGGTAGATGAAATCAATAACATTAAAAATAATAATTTCTAATTAATCTTTTATTACCATTTTGTGAAACATAGAGATGAATACTCCCGTCATCTCCAATGTTGGTGACATAACCTTTAAATAAAGATTCTAAAGGAGGAACAGCAGGCTTCCATTGGAACTTGGGTTCTTCAGGAGGTAAATTTTGCTCTTTTTCAGGAGACTTTGGCTCATCTGTTTGCAATGTTTCATTTGAAAGAACAGAGTTAGGTATACTAATGACATCACTTATTTCAACTGATGAATTTACAATTTCAGATTCTTTATTTTTTTCTTCAGTAACTTTATTCTTTGTTGCACTTGGACTTTTCCTAAAACAAACATTACTATCATAAATTTATGATACAAATACTATATAATTTTAAACATAAAATTTTAGTTTTGCTGAAATATAGTATAGCATAGGAGTTACAAATTCTTTTTGATAGTTATTAATATTTATTTATATATTAGAAGTTCTTACCTTTGCATATTTGATAGTTTAATATGAACAAATCCTTTTAATTTTCAATACTTTTTTTTAATAAAAAGAGCATTATTTTTATAAGAAAATTCATTTCTTATTGATGCCAGATTTCCTAGATTCTTTTCAGAAAAGGAGGAATGAAATTATTTTTAAAATCGATTTTTTATATCTTTGTAAAATCTTATCATTTATTACTATTCTTAAAAAATTTTTTACTAAAATTTAGTAGTCTTATTATCAGCTAATTTTCCTCATTTAAGTATTATATTAGACTAAAATTACAGAAAATATTAGAACTAAGCACAACACCAACTATATTTATTTTTTAATGGTGAGTAATTTATATTTTATTTTCATTGTTTCATAAAATTCAAACATAATCCCAGATATTATGGCATCTTTTCTAGTGTAATTATCATAAAAGAGTTTAGCTCTAGTAATTTAACTAAATATAATTTTGAAATGCATATTCATTCACTCAAATTTTTGCCTCTGTTTTAATTAATCCTGAACATATTAATAGTGCTAATAAAATAATTCATTTACTAATTTTTTTTAATATGCAAGCATGTCAACTAATTAATTTTCATAAAATATTTACATTAAAAATATAATGATTTTTTTCTGCATTCTTTAACTTTCCAGAAAATGTCTGCATATAAACGCACAGTAAACATTCTAGAGAGAATAAAAGTACCTTACAGTAACAATATTAATTTAATTTTTATTTAAAGTATTTCTTGAATAATTCATTAAATATCCATAACAATTTCAGAAATATAACACATGTTGTTTTAAAGTAAAAATAATAATAATTTAAAATTACACAAAATATAATCAGAAAAAGTTTGCATGCAGTTGAAAAAAATATTTAAAAAATAGCTTCCATGGACTGTCAATCTAACTTTAATATTTCATTGGACAACCTTTATGTCTAAGAACCTCTGTCAACCATTTAGGCATAGATTGGACTAGCGTGGTGGTTTCCTCAGATGAAATATCATTCCATTTCATCATAATCCCTCTTTTCAGCACTTATTTCGATGTTTTATTACGTTGCCGAATCTTGCATTCCAGTAAGTTCCGTAAATGTTCTATAGGGTTTAAGTCTGGTCATTGTGGAGGAGAGTGCAACTGATTTTTGATATTATACAACAGCCAGGACTTTACGATAAGGGCAATGTATTTTGAATCATTGTCTTGCTGAATCCAAAAGTCATCTCTGAGGCTTGCATTCTTCTTGCTTCATCTTGTGCATTTTGTTCCAATTTTTCTTTTAACAGATTCATGTATCCCATATGTTCTAATATAAAGTCTATAAAAGCTAATCGATTTACTCCATTTGGTGCCATGTAACACCAAATCATTACACCACCTCCACCATGTTTAACTGTAGGCACAAGATTTTGTGTCTCAAAAACCATACCTTCTTTTCTCCACACCAGTTAATGCCCTTTGATGCCAAAGATATAAAATTTGCTTTCATCAGAGAATATTATTTTTTTCTAAAACCAGAAAGTTTATTTACATTCCCATTGCCAACATTTAAATGTTTTTACTGACTGACAGTTGAAACATATGGTTTTCTATGAGCTACACGGCCATGATAGCCAGCCTTTTCAGTATTTTCTGTATAGGTGTGTTCATGAAGAGATTTTTTAAAATCTTTCTCTAATATGAATTACTATTTGATATACAGTAATCTTTGGATTAAAACATACATATTTCAGGATGTATCTCTTTTCTTGTAAAATCAGCTTAGATGGGCGGCCATTATGCGGCTTTGAGAAAACAGATTTCAATGACTTATAATTATAGATCACTCTTTGGATAGAAGAATGAGTTTTTCCAACTATTTTGCCGTTGATTGAAGAGTTTCACCTTCATTCTTTTGTCTTACGATGATTTTCCTTTCATCTGGAGTAATCTCTTTTCCTTCAGAACCCATTTTAAGTTAAACACAATACATACTATCTTTAAAAAAAAATTTCAAAATTTATCATATTAACAAAATTAGGTTTTTTAAACTCTATTTGTTGTAATGCCACCACAGTTAAAAGGCATAAGTAGCAAAAAATAAATACAGATAATATTTCATTTCAAACAAATTCATGGAGCCCTAAAAAATGAAGATTAGTTTGCAAATATCTTTTTTATTTGTACCTGTATGCAAACTTTTTCTAATAACTTTTTAAGTAATTTTAAATTATTATAATTATTACTTTAAAACAATGAACATTATATTTCTGAAATCTTTATTGATATTTAATGAATTGTTCAAGAAATATTTTAAATAAAAATTCAATTAATATTATCACTATTATGTATTTTTATTCTCTCTAGAATGTTTTCTGTGTATTGTACCCAGACATTTTCTGGTAAGTACATAAAAATTTACAGAATTGTGACAGTACAATTAAAAAAAAATTCTACAATGCAACAAGTATGAATACAAATACATAAGTGGTAAAATACTTATCTGTTTATATATTATAAAATTTATGGTATAACTAAAATAAAAATAAGCATAATTTAAAGTTTTTTCTATAAAAAAAACTATCTGAAAATAAATGACGAGTTTGCTTTGTACATCAAAAAGATCATAACTTGCATTTTGAAGCTCACGTAACTAAAGAAAAAAAAATCATAAGCTGAAATCATTGCACTTCAGCATATAATTTACCATAATTCATAACATGTTTCAGAAAATATTTTATTCCAAATGATATTGAAACAGTTCAGGTCAAGATGCAATCATAAAAATTAATAAAGTGAGAAAAAAATTATTTATTCTATCATATTCATCCATTGCTGCATTCTGATGCTTTTAAATGTGAGTACAATTATTGATACTCTTTCTGAACTTATATTCCTTGAAGTTACCAACTTTTTACTGAAAATCAGTATGCCTAAAAGCATGACTCAGAAACCCAAATAAGATTGACAAGAAAAATATTGGGTATGCAGAAATTTTTAAAAAATTTTCTTTTTTAGATTCTACCAACTTTATAAATAAAAGCTGAAATTATATTTTGAATCCTTTTTTAAAAAAATTTTAAAAAATGAAGTCTAGCTGGAAAGCAGATTCCGACTGTCCCAAGATAAAAAAAGAACTTTTATCACCACTGTTATTCTCTTTAATTTCAAGAATTGGATTTATGAGGATATAAAAATATGCAACTAATAAGAGCTTTTAAAAAAGCTGTCATTAATATAGATTAGAAAATTGTGTGAATTGCAGTTGTGGAGTGGAAGCTTCATAATGATCATGCACATGAGTATATGTTTTATAAGCGAATCAGAATTCTAATGACAATTGTTTACATATACAAAAAAACAAGCAAATTCAATAAGAAAGTAAAATATGAAATTGTCAAAGCAATGAAAAACTTTAATTAAATAAAAAGAACATAAATGTTTGTACGCAGACAAAAAATAAAAATTTGCTTCTTTTAGAATCGAATATTCTTGCTCTTTTTTAAGGAAATGAAACCATCCTATCTCCAGTAGAATGGCAAGAAATGAATGGCTATTAATTTAATTGTATTTCTTATTTTTTGAGATAAGTCTCCAAGATAAAAACAAAAAAAAAAAATGTGTCATACTTTAAAATATTCTTCTATGTTTGAAACATTCTTGGCAAGTTTTATGATGATTTGCAGCCTTTAAATTTTAATAGCTGTCTAATAACATGTTTGGTGAGAAATTATCAATAAAATCAATAATTTTAACAGGATTTTAATACAGAAAACATTATATAAATAAATTACAAAGCAAAACAATAAAATGGGTTTAACTTTCATTACTATAACAAATGTGTTTGAAAACATTTGAAAAACTAAAATAAAACAAACAGTTGGATGTGAATACAATTGATGTAACTGAAAAGCTAAATTTTAAAATTTTATGACCATGCAAAAACGATTTTGATGCAATAATACACTTTGTTGTGGAAAATTATTTAAAGTTAAGATGATTTTTAATCAATTAAAACTCTAAAATTTCAAAAAAAAAATCTTCTCATAATGAGCACTTACTACCAAAGAAACAAACACCTGCTTATTTTAAATATTTAGTTCTAATGCTTAAAGAAATTTTGTTATTAGTGAAAGTTATTTTGCTTTTGTGTATATAAATTTTGTTAAAAATAATCAAAGTCAGTAGCTAAAAAGCGAATTTTTAACCCTAACTACTAAATAACTGCAGCAATAAAAAAAAAACTTTCACGGCATAAATTGTTCATTTTGATCATATGCTAATATGCCTAATTTATTTCCACCTTACAAGGAAAGGATAGGAAAATGCACTTCATTATTCCACCCTTCTGAGGGATGGCCCATCATCACCTTATATTCCCATATACTCCTTATAATGCAATTCCTATTAGTTTATATTCAATCAAAACTACTCTGGTTATCATGTTTGCAAGGTAACATGGGCAAGGTGTTATATGCATATATATGTGTAAAAAATGGTGCTTTTGGTTTATAGGGACCATGATCGCTGATGATATGCAAAATTTTTTGCAAACCTTATTATTAAAGCCACTGTGAAAGGTAGTCTTCTTATAAAGAATCTGCATAAAATATTCCATTAAATTTAAATTATTTTTTTTAATTCATCAGAAATTTTATTTTTCTTGTCAATATCTAAACATTGACTTGAAAAAATTTCTGTTTCCAAAAAGCTTTAATAGTGCAAAAAATATAAAATAGTCCTCCTATCCATAGCAGATATCAGGGCAGGAAATATTTGATACAAAATGCACATATACTACTATACATTCACATACTAGTTGAAAGAATAATACTGTGGAAAAACAGTACCTCAAGTGATATTTCTACTACTTTCATAAAATGAAACTATTGGAAAAAAATATATTTGATTTGGATGACACGGATTTAAACATTATATGTAAAATTTGAAGAAAGAAAAGAAATCTACGATAGCAAATTTCAAGTTATCATGTGAGAACATTATTATTAAGTCATTATCTGTCTAAATTAATTTAAATCATTAACCAGTTTAAACCGGTTTGAAACAATCATGAGACTTCTCTATCAGTCTCTATTATTTTCTAATAACCTTAAAAGCAAAAAATTGATGCCTCAAAAGCAATAAATCGCCAATTTGTTGCCTACGCATTTTGAGGCTTCAAAAACATCACACCAAAACAACATCATATTCATTCTCACATGATTTAAAAAAAAAAAAAAAAAAAAAAACAGAAAGAAAAGAAAACTTTTGTATCTCTCTTCATCGCCGACTTATCAATCTTCTATTTGAAATATGTATGTATATACAGTACATTTCCAAGCATCCAGCCTAATGTGGAGAAAAGGCAGGCCAAATAACAAAAAAGCGGAAGTTCTATGAACTCATTTATTTGCCCACCAGTATCAAAAGACAAGTTCTTATATACCAAAACTCTGTTATAATACATATTTCCTCACTTCTTATTGAGAAATAAGTCTTCTATTTATTTCAAGCCACATAGAATGTAAATGTGGCCATGGCTCATTAAATCATAGAAGCAGTAGCCGATAACGTGTCGAGTTAAAATAGAAGGCTCTGCATTGGTAATTTATATACTGCACTGCATGTTTCAATTAAAAGATATTAATTGTTCACATTTTAATATAAATACTGCAATGTCCATCTTAAATGCAGGAAACATAAACAAAACATCAACATTAATCATAGGTTTAAGGAAATTGACTCAAACTGATTTTACTTTTCACAGATAAATGATTACATAGATGAAAAGGTAACCCTAAGTTAAGAATTGAAACTTAGTTTTTAGTTTTTGAAAAAGTCTTTAATAAATGACAATGAACAACAAGCAGAACGCTGCTCTTTTCCTGCCACAAATTGTATTTTGCATGCAATGCCTGGCCTTCCCCATTTAATTATGATAAAAGAAAACTAGGCTGAATAGTTGCAAACCTGATAGCAGGGATTATAGTGTATTGAACAAATTTCTTTAATCTTTAACAAAAAAATTTATATCATTTTATCAGAAAGAGAAACAATAGTTAACAACTACAACTGCAAATTTCGTCATTTTTTTACATAATACTTACCGCCTAGTCCGTAAAGCATAACCATACTTTACAATTTCATCCTTTACACTAACATATTCGATTTTAGTTGGTTCAAGGGCTCCACCTCTAATAAGATGTTCAAAAAGCAAATCAACAGGTAAAGATTTTGTGTCATTGGTAATATCCTCCTAAAAAATGATACAAAAATAATCAAAACTGGAAACACATTGACTGCACAGTTTCATTTTTAAAATTTCAGAATTACTTTTTATAAGAAATGCTGAATATAGTATTTACAGGCAAGTTTGCATTAAAAAATTAATCAATTTTTTAAATATATAGATATATATAAAAATATAGAAACTACTCAAATAAAGAAAATTATACTGAACAACAGAAACATTCTAAAATACAAATCATTTATTGATTATGAATTTGCAAAGTATGCTTCAAAATTATATGAAAATGAAGAAGATTTATGAATGAAATATTATTCCATAAGTTCTTATTTTGAAAATATTTCTTATAAAAAATACTTAAAATAAACCACACACTCTTTTTACTAACTTAAATAAGTATATATTACCAACAGAAGTTATTACTGATGGAGGGAAAAAAAAGCTACCTTTAGAATATTAGCATACGTACAAAACTTTGAACTTTAGAATTTTTACAAAGACAAAAGACTAAAATAAAATTTTAGAATTAACACATAATTTTTCTAACATTTTGATCCTAATTTCATAAACAAGAATTCTACAGTCTCGCTTGTCAAATTATTATTATAAGTAAAACTACAAAAGCATGCAGTTACAACATCAATAAAAGATGGGGGGGGGGGGGGGGTGTTTTATTTTTTTTTTTTTTGAAGACAAAATCAAAAATTTATAGCCTACATTTTAGTAATATATTTCAAAATGACAATTCAGCTTCAAACAGTCGAGTAAAAATATTTTTCTTGAAATATAAGATTTACAATTTCAAATCTAAATTTTCTAGAATAGTTCTTTAGACCTAGTAATAGTTATGCAATTTTTCTTTAATTACAGACAGCATTTCTACATCAATTATATTCTTTACAGCAGTGTAGTAAAAGATTCTTAAAAGAGTAAACTCATATTTAAATAAACCTATTTTGCTCTTAGTAAAGGTAAATTGCAAAAACTAGTAGGATTGATCTCCTAGAAACTTTCTCTCATACTTTCTAATAAAGGTCATATCCATCTCTGCCCAAATAAAATTGTGGTCCTTGGGAAAGACCATGAATGCTTTGCATAGCATTCATATACAACAGCTATAAAATATAAATATTTAGAGTGAATCTGGCATTTTTACTGACTTTATCACCAAAATATTATTTTTTATGCCTTTTTTTTCCCGGTCAATTGTGACCAAAATTTGCAGTCACATGATCGCATTTCATTGATTTCAGACATTGCCATTTTAAGTTATTATACTTACATGCAAGAAAAAGTGCAGATTGACAATTGGCTATTTCTTTGATATTGCAGTTCAAAATATGATTAGAATCTACATTTTAGATACTAAACTTACATACTAAATTTTAATTAGCTAGTTCTTTATGTTTTTCAGTTATCGAATTCACTTGTACTTCGCAGGTGGACAGAACAGAATTCATTCAAAATTTGATAGAAAGCTAGAAATCTGGTCAGAAGTTCATATACTGAATTTAACATGGTAGCTAAAAACATTTTTGAATTATCATTTTCAGAGAAAAATAGATAGATAGAATACCACAAATGTAATTTTTGAACTCAGGGAGATTTGAAACCTAGAAATTCATCAAATCTTGAGTTCGAATTTTTTGATGATTATAATAATTTTTCTACACTTCGCATGAGAAAGTAATAAAGCATTGACAGGTATTTTGCCTCAATCAGTATTGTCTAAACATTACAATTAGCATTTGATTGTTATCCTTACTTTACAGATAAGAAGAAAACTGTCATGGGGCTCAATCAATTGTTTGAAAATATCACAGGCTGAATGCGACCAGTTAGAGCTGCCCCCAGCAGGAATAATGTCATCTAAATGACACTGCAATGAAAATGACTCATCCTCCACAAATCTTTCTTGCAATTTTCGAAGATACTTTCGTTCCACATCTTCAGTGTTCCCATAATCAACATAATGAACCTGAAAGAAATCCCATTCTTTAAGAATAAAATCATAAAAATGCTCAATCATATTAGAAAATTTAAAATCCTTACCATGAAACAACTACAAAATATAAATTTTCACTCAGAAGTCAAGGATACCTACTCTTTTTGTTGATTGGATGGGGAATAAAAATATAGTACACTCCCAAGTATCTGGCCTAATTTTGTTTTGCTGTAATAAAATGAGGAACGTAAGGCACTGCATTGGCAACATTGCCAAGGCATTGGAAGTGAGTGTCTGCTACAATCCTCCTATGAATCATGTGCAAAATACAAGTTGTGATAGGAAAAGAACAGTGTTCTGAATGTTGTTCAGTGATTCATCAGTGTGTGTTGGATATCTATTAACCCTCTGGCTGCATAATTCTTTAAAACCACTATTTAGATGCGATGTTTTCAAATAAGTTAAAATACTTTTCAAAGAAAGTGAACTGATAGTATGTTACACAATAGTAATATAATATAATAAAAATCTGCAATTGTAAAAATAAACACTTTAAACTGCAAAAAATGCAGGATGCAACATAAATTGGACTGACTGCCAACCCACAGAAATCGAGAGATACACATCTGGAAGGTTAAGAACTTTTTCAAAAACTAAAAAAATGTAAGTTTTGACTCTTATCTCAGGGTTATCTTTTTATATATGTGTAATCATTTACCAGCAAAAAATACAACACATCTGAGTCAATTTTCTTAAATATTAGGCCTTTGATTGATGTTAATGTTTTGTTTGTTTCCTGAATTTAAATTACGCTTTGCTGGATTGCATTCTTTAATTTACTTTTTCTCTAATAAATTCTTGAAACTTGAAGTGCAGTATATAAACATATATATATGTATGTATACTACCAGTACAGAGCCTTCTACTTTAAATTGACACACTACTGGTAACTGCTTCTATGATTCACCAAGCCACATTCACATTCTGTGTGGTTTGAGATAAGTGGAAAGCTTAGTACTCAACAAGAAATAAGAAAATATATATTAATAATAATTTTCATATAAAAACTTTTGTCTTCTGATACTTGTGGGCAAAGAAATGAGTTCACAGAACTGCAGTCTATCCGGATTTTTGGTTATCCGACATGCCCTTTTGCCACATTAGGCCAGATACTAGGGAGTTACATCATTATACCAAGATAAATAGTCTTAAATTTAAATTGTTTTTTAAAAAATTAAATTTAGATTGTTTTAAACTTTAACACTGAAGTGACTCTCCTTTTATTGTGAGGAATTTTCGATACTACATAGCTTGAATCGGAATCTACCATTATCTGAGTAGTCATTTATACTTTACTATTCAAAGTAATAAATCTGTTCGTATACAACCTTGAACAATGCCTCGCGGTTTTAAACAAAGTTTTTTTCTACTTTCAGCTTGAGAATTCAATTATAACTAGTTTGTTCTCATCTGTGCATTTTAATATGAAAAGTTTTGCACCATCATTTCAGGATGATTTTTTAAATATAAAATATTAGTGATTTTTAACATATTTCTCAGGTACTCATTCATATTTAGCAAGGTTTTCTGATTTTAAAATATTATTTTGAATTTTTTTAAACATATTATTAAGAAAACAGATAATTGTTTCAAAGGAACTTCTCTATTATATTTTCAAAAATTTACTTAGGAGGAATTACTGTTTTGAATTACTGATAAAAAGTTGGAGCTTAATATCCTTTTTAAAATCCTCAATATTTCACATCATTTTTATACTTTCAAAACATTAATAAAAGATTTTTATAATTACAGTTAATATGCCATATAATAATTTTTAATTTTTTTTCAGTGAAGAAGAAACAAGATTAACGTTTTTAAAGCTATATTTGATACTGAAACAAGAAAAATAACTGGGAAAAATATCACTAACCGAAATTCATTTCAAAAGTGATTACAGCAATTTTAGTCTAAAGCAGCATACTTAAAAAGATATTTCAGAAATTATACGAATAAATATATTTAAACAATCAGTGACATAATAGTTTTCATAATCGAAAATACTTTAAATATAACTCAAAATTTCCTTAATATTTATGTATATATAAATAAAAATTATGTCTTATAATATGATGTAGTCTAGTAAGAGTTAACATAGCAGGCATTTAAATAGTGCAATTATTCAGTGAAAAACTGATAAAATTGTTCTATAATATATTACTAATATATTATACAGCAATTATATCTCACATTTGGAAAATTATCTTTTCAGAATGTAATATGTGAAAAAAAATGTCAACACTGAATAATAAAAAAAACTGATATAAAATGTAGAAAATCAAAAGCAACAATGTGAAACAGAAAAAAAAATTATCAATATGACACTAAAGTAATCACATAAGACCACTATTCACTGTACCAAAAAACATACAGAGTTCTATGATTCATTTGGATATGACAGTAATGAGATGAAAACTAAGATTCAGTCCTAAGGTACATCATTGGTCACAATAAAATACCTCCTATAAGAGAACAATGGTAAGAGGGAATTCAACCCTACATCCTTACTTTACCTACCTAGGAAGTGATAATTACCACCATACCAGAAGCTTCCCCCCCCCCATATTTGGATAGTCCCCTTTGTGAGTTAGTACTAGAATAAAACATTCAGTATTTATATACCTAATCTTACACAGTGTGGAGAAGGAAATGCAGCAGTCTTCAGAATTCTGTGATGGTATTTGAAAGTGATATTCCTTATTCTGAATCAAAAGTTTTGGCAGCCCTTAGAAGACTCAATCAAATGGTAGAAATTCAAAATCAGTTTCTTCAATAACATGTCACTCTTAAGAATATTGCAATTTACATAAACTAGAAAGTTAATAGATATATGTGAACGATAATTTGCTATAAATAAGAAATAATGTCTGAGGTTTTACTGAGAAAAAATGTTTGGCATTTGCATTTAGCATTAAAACAGTGTTATAATAAGCAAAATTAAAAACATTTAGATATAAAATCTTTCCTATTATGAGCATACATGGAAATGGAAACTTTGAAAGTACATAGCTAATAATCATAGTGAATACTTCCAATCTTTTACAGATTTAAAGAACATGGCAATGGACTGAGAAAAAGAACCCCCACCCCCTAAGTAGAGTTAGATCCTTAACCATATTAAAGCGATAGTCACTTTTTGAGCTACCAGCCCACTCCTTCCCTCAAAAAAAAATCAAGCGCCTAAAATCAAGTTATCCGAGATGTTAAAATCAAAATCATTTGAGTTTCCAAAATCACCTTTCTTGATGTCAAAGAGTGAAATACCTTTCATCATTATAATTCACAAGTCATAAAGACTTCTGTATTTAAAAGAAAAGTTCTTTTTTTATGGGATATCTATCACACATTGATGAAATCCCTTGTAATATTTAATGTATCATTAACGTGAATAGCTACTGAATGAAATTTAATTATTTTTTTCCCTGGCCAATTTATGTGATACTTACCTTCACTAAGCTATCATTGACCTTTTCCATGACAGTTCCTCTAAACCATTTTTTTCTTTTTGGACAGAATACTGCATATGCTTTTCCTACTTTACATTCTACAATCTCACCTTGCAGGTTTTCATATACTTTTTGCAAATCATCCATTAATCTAAAAAGGGAAATGAATAAGAAATTCTTTTATACCAAAGTAATTTTAGCTCCATTAATTATCCATTTAAATACTATCATAAGCTGATTATTAATTTTAAATGTTAATTTTAAAACTAATTTACTAGGAATAATAAGTACTGGACAGTAATAATAAAAAGTTAATAATGCCAATTGGACTATTAATAAATTATTATTAATAATAACTTGTAAAATACAATCTCCTCACCCCTTACATTTTTCTTAACTATTAAACTATTTATTTTAATCTCAATAAATAAAGCAAATTCAAAAGGATCTAAATCATTCTATGAAAAGCAGCAATGATCTCCCTGAAACTTTCTTGTATACTCTCCAATTAAGATGTCATCGCCATCCCTCCAACATAAAATTGCAGGCTTTGGATAAAGCTGTGAATATCTTGCATGGTACTGGCAATAAATAATTATACAATAATACACAATAATAATTATAAAATACTAAATAATAATCTTTAGTATTTTTTACTGAATATATTGAGTGATCTTTGGCGATTTTTTTGGTGATTAATTAATGGTATTTAACAATAGGTCCTGAACATCGAATTAATGTTTTAGACAAAGATGACAACCAAACTTCAACACAGAACTACACCTGAAGTGATAAAATTAAGTACTAAATGTCATATTTAAATTATTGAGCTTTTGAATTAGCGAGTAAAAGCAGACCAACAGAAAGTCAATTCTTCAACGAATTAGGTTCCACATCTGATAAGTAACTACAATTAAAATATTAAATATACATACCAAATTTTATTCATATAGCTCTCTTAATTTTGCAGTTAACGAGTTAATTTATATTTGAACAGCCAAAAGGCAGAATTCCTCTGAATGAATTTTGAACAAAATTTGAAGAAAACCACAAATTTGCTGAAAAACTGTATTCAAAATTTCATCAGCCAAGCTCAAAACTCTTCTACGTTATCCTTTTCTCAGATAGACACCAGATGTCAAAAATGTGTTTTTCACACTTGGGAATATCTAAAGCATGAAGATTTGTCAAAATCTCGAGTTCAAATTTTTTGATGATTACATTACTTTTTTCTATACTTCATCTATGAGAAAATAATAATGAGTTACAAACAGGTCTCAGAATTGGCAAATTAATTGTTATTGTTCTCTTTAATTTGGAAGAGTATCTTAAGTGAGATTTTTATAATTCAATGACATTAGAAAATAAAAATATCAAAATGGTATATTTTTAGTATAAACCTTGCATAATAGAAATAAAATGTGAACAGAAAAAAAAATCAACCAAATGAAATATAATGTGAATTGTGGTTCTACAAACTATAAAGATCCTTTAAAGGTTTCAGGTATTTAAAATAATTATCTAGTAAGATTTAATGTATATTTTTAAATTTAAAAAAAATAAAGAATCAAGGCATATTTAAAAGTACTGAAACTCACAACATTAACTTTTTTTCTTTATCACCAGCAATTCGGATATAAAATGACCCAGGTGATATTACATGACTGACCATCACTTCAATATGATTAGATTCTTCAAGTGGACAAGCTAAACTGGGATACTTCTTGTTCTTAGTTGATTGTACAGAACTTTCTTCTTTCTTTGATTCTTGTTTTGATGCAGTTGCCTTTTGAGGTCTTTTTGAAATAGTCCGGGAATCATTAAAATCCTCATCTTCTAGGATATCTAGACCCAGAAGAGGTCGTGGAGGAGGAATGAAATGTCCATTTAAAACTGGATCAGAAGCCCTAGATGTTGATTTTACTTTATTTACAAAACCCTCCTTTCTTTTTCTGACAGTAACTGAACTAGAAATATACACACAGAAAAAAAAATCACTATATGAAAAGTCTTGCAGCATAAAATGTATCCTAAACAACATATTTAAATTAACAGCTTTAAAAAGTACATTGAAATATTATAATAGAGAAAAAATAACAAAAAGAGCTACTTTATTTTTTAAAAAGAAAATTAATCGTCTACCCTGGACCTGTTGATAAAGCTAACCCTTCCTCAACCATCAAGGCATTAAGACATATTTCAGTATCATCCTCAGTATAATAAAGAAGAACTTCAGCTTTATTTTCACCAGGAATCATACCTACAAAAATTCAACTAATAAACAAATAATGTTGAACAATAAGCAAGTTCATGATAATAAAGGATTCATATAGTTTTTCAGGGCTTCCTTCAATAATTTCTAACACTTCTAAAGAAAGACATTTAATGGATATAAAACTATAATACAGATAAAAGTAAATTACAATTATCTATGTCTCAATTACATTAAAACAGCACAATATTAATTATCAATGTAAAGTTTCTAAGAATAGCATAAAACTAAGTCTTATAAAACTAAGAACTAAAGTATTTCGGAATGGCTAAAACATCATTAGACTGGCAAAATTTTCACGAAATTGACAATAAAACAATGGCAAGTTCTAAAGGGGTTTTTTAACATCATTTTTTAATAAAAAAGAACAGCAGCATTCAGAAATGGTCGGACCATAAAGAAAATTGCATCATCGCTTCTTACTTCTGAAGTTTAGTAAAAGCATTTTTTGAATCTTTAACATTTTAAAAATAGAATAAAAGTTTGAACCCAAAGTTTTTTTTTTCATAACCCATATGAAAAAAAAAATCTTTAGTTAAAAAAAAAGTTAGTTAGAAATAAAATGGAGGGAAGGAGAATTTGAAGCATTTTTTTTTTTTTTTAACCAGCACAAGGCACTATATTACAATGCCACAAAATCTGACAAAAACTCATCAAATAAAAAACCTTATTCAATGAACTGCTTTAAAAAAAAATTATATTGAAGCAAAAAAAGCACCTTTTACTTTTTCTTTTATCACGATGAGGCGATTCAAAGAAGTAACAATATTGTTTTAAATTTCATTATAAAAATTGTTACAAATTGTGTCCAAAACCCAATTTTTCAAAAATCATTAACTAAAGAAAAAAATGTATTCATTCAAATAAAACTAATATCAATGAAAAGTTATATTCTTTTCAACCTTTAAAATGGTGCAATAATATGCTTTGATGTTATGGCAAAAACCCATAAAATTCTTCTTTTATCTCTTAATTAAACTTCTAATTAAAATTTTGAAAAATCCATTTTTAGTGGAACTGTAATATCCAAGAAATAACTCCCCGAATTTCATGCTCCTATTTTCAATCGTTTGTGCTAAGTGTTGCTCTGTGAATCAGGACAAACCTTTATATGTAAAGAAAGACAGGGGGGAAATTTTTTATAAAAACTATAAAAAAAATCATTATAAAATAATAGCCTCTAAACCCTGAAAAATAAGTTTTGAAAAACTATTTTTATTATTTTTTTAAAAATACCAGAGATCTCTTCTCCCCTTATTTACACAAACTAAAATTTAATAAGATTAGTCCAACAAATAATAATTTTCAAATGAATGGGGACATATTTATAAAATAAATAAATATGAAAGAAATTACGATTATTTAAAACTTATGGCTTCAAATTAAAATCTCATCATACTAAATTAGAAAACCTAATGTACTTAATACATTAATTATCACATTATTACTAATTATTATAATTAGTACTTGGTACAATTAATGTACTAAATTAGTTAAACACGACTAATGTACTTACACATTACAATAAATTACAATTCAATATAGCACAGAAAAATCCTTTTAATAAGTCATTTCAAGGAATTGCTCCAAAATGACATATAAATGAGAATTATGATAGAATGTGTAGTGTACTAAAATATTGTCAATGAAAGTGTTTTTAGAGTATTTTCTCCCATGTTCCATAGAACTTGGATGCATCAAATTCATCGTGCTGTATTTTTACTTTCCATTGATCGAATCAATCTGCATATCCTTCATTAACAATATATAAAATGTTAAACATAGATTTATAGCATAACTTAAATAAATTCTCCAACATCTAAAAATTGAAGTTCAAACATTTTTCGAGTCATAACAAATATGATACAATACATATTTCATGCTGCCCTTTCTGACAATTATTCCAATATTTTAATAAACGGAAATGCATATTATTGAAAAAAGAGGGAGCGAAAAAAAATAATCCATTAAGTGTTACCCTAATATGTGTTGGAACTCCTGAATCTATTTCACCCTGGATTCTTCTCTTTTGTTGTAGACTTTCTTGATACATTCAATAAACATTCACAATCATGATTTCAAATTACTGTACACAAAGTATGGAGCAATTTTTGTTTGTTTGTTTTTGTACTTCTTGAGAAACTAAGCACTTTTTAAGAATCTTTTTTCCAAAATTAAGCACTTTTAAAGGTGCTTAAAAACAGTTTTTAAATTTAAGCACTTTTCATGAAGCTACGCACCCTGGATAATTTTAGTTATTAGATTTCTGATTTAAAATAAATGAGTATTTTAATTAATAGACTAAAAAAAAATTTAAAATAAAAATAACAAATTTTTTTATTTTTTTCCTTTATTCTATAACAAACAATCCAAACTTATTTTAGTGTGGTTCTTTTTTGTATGATTTTACATTTATGTAGTATATGAATTCCAATATGATGTTGGCATTATTATGTCATTGTGTTTTTTTTCTATCAAATGTATATATTTATACTAGTACAATGTGTATGGTATATAATTTATGTACATATCACATCAATTAATTCCAATATTCCAAAATAAAATAAATAATATATTCCAAAAATAAATCAATTCTAATATCTTCAAGTGATTTAAAAATAGTTCATCACCAAAAGATGTATTTTTTGGAATATTTTGATGAACAGTATTGAATTATGCACATATTTAAAATTTCTCTATGCTTAAAATAAGAAATCAAATTAAAACAACGTTTCCATGAGTAATTGAATCATTTATTTTATTTGAAAAGTACTTTCTTGTTATTTTGTAAATCTTTTTTAAGTGAGACTTTTTTTTATGCGATCTCCCTTCATTGTATAAATTTTTTTCCCCTTTAAAATGTTGTAAAATTTATAACTACTTATTAAGTTTCAGAATATTTTTTTTCTGCGATTTCCTTTATGCAGTCCCTATCTACCACATAAAAATAAGTTTGACTATATTTATAAAGAATTATTAGATCTGAATAGCAAAAAGATGTGCAGTGTAAGACTAAAGTAAGTTAAAATAAGTATATTTGTTGAGAAACATTTTCCTATCTATTTGCAAGAAAAATTCTTACAGACAATAAAAGAAAAATAAAGGCATAGTTGAATCCTATTTATTAATAATATTAAAATCACTTTAAAATAGAATCCATTCTTTTTGCATTGTTTCTAATAAAAAACCAACCTTCACCTTGTCATTCATGTGACAATTCAAAGATATTTTATTCACTGAAATCATTGGAAGTGCATATAAATCATCCTAATTTGTGTTATTCCTCAGAATTTTTTCCCTTGAATATTTAAAAACAACTCCAGGTACAGATACAGCGACTGAAATTATCAAGTTGAAATGAAGGGTATTGATTTATTCACTCATCTTAATACAAATAAAAGTCATTATGGCCTTATATGTATGTTACATATCTCTATCAAAATTGGACTGAATTAACCAAATTTTTAATACTTGTTATATAAGACATGAAATCGTATTTAAAACTAAACTTAAGTCAATTACTCAAATAAAGACAACCTTTCTTATACTTTAGTATATGTGAACAAAACCTAAATTTTAATTAAATGCAAATGATAAAAATCAATAAGAATTTTAGATATTTTTTTAAAAATTATTATTATAATACTTTAGACAAAAATAATTTTATGTTAAAAATATAATACATAAAAGTATTTTAATCCCAAACAACATCAAGTTTATCATCTAATATCTAAACAAAGGTATGCCATGAAATTTTTAAATATGAATCTTATAATTGATAAATGTTCAACAAGCAGTAATTATTAAAGCTAATTGTATTTTATCTAAGATATCTCTGCAATTATAGATAATGATTTAAATTTGACCATATAGAATGATATTAGAATTGTAGAAATAAAAAATAAATTAAATTAACTTTATAAGTAAAAATTATCAAAAAAATCCTTTTAATGGCAATTCTAAATTTAATAACAGAATTCTTTTGTCTTAACATTTACAAAATAACTATGACACAATAATTCCTTATAATATATATAAAAACAGAATATTATCAAAAAAAAATGAATGAATGAATGAACAAGTGAAATAAAATAGAACAACTGTTTAACTAAGAGATTGAGAATATTAAAGAAAATGT
The DNA here is from genome assembly GCA_026543865.1 of Argiope aurantia. NCBI lineage: Eukaryota > Metazoa > Arthropoda > Arachnida > Araneae > Araneidae > Argiope > Argiope aurantia. The sequence continues at coordinate 77,460 of JAPMOR010018816.1, read as the reverse complement.
TTCAAAAGGAAAAACAACACAAAAATTCATTTAAAAATTATTATAAAAAATTACCTAACTATCAAAAATATAATAAAAAAATTACCTAAAGATTTCAAAGTTAACTGTCTTCTTGAAATTTCCTTTGTTAGCCATTCTTTAGCCTAAAAATATAAAATGAAATTTTGCATTAATTTATCAACTATTAAACTGTCAACTATTTGAATATAAAATAATCAGACAAACAAATTTATTATTTTAATTTAAAATAGATGACAACACAAAATTTACCATAAAGGTTTTTATTTCATTCCAGTTTTATAAGAAAATCTAAATGTTCACTTAGATATGATTACAAAAAATTATACCTCAAGTGGATGCCTATGCAATCCAAAAATAATTCCATAGTGAATACTTACATTTACAGCTATTTTTTCTCCAAGATTTATGGGGTGGGGCTTTCTAATATTGCATTTTTCCAAAATTAAAGTTTTAAATCCTTTTGAATAATAAGTTGCAATTCAATGAATTTTGAAAAGTATATATAGTTGGATAAAGTTTCAAATAATGAATCCCTAATCAATAAAAAGGTAGTTGGGCCATAATTCTATTCAATAGTTTATCACATCATTATGCCTACAATAGATTCTTCTTTTATATTCTTACTACAAATTTTAAAAATCACATATTACACTAGCAAATCTTTTAATATATTTTTTCATGTTACTAAATATAGTTAAAAAAAATTATTGTTAAATACAATTTAAAATTATTGTGGCTACAAAAAATCATGGATTCCATTTAAAGGTTAACATATATTAGTCCACTATTTGAGAAACACTACATTTAAATCTTTAAAAAATACTAATGTTAATAATTAACATTTGAGAGAGGAGGAAAAAATAAGAATTAACAAGGTTAAAAATATTACCTTTTGATCCCATCCAGTTCCACTATATGTGATATGAGCCATTTTACAAGGAAAGGCTTGAATATTTAACTTAAAAAATTTATCAAACAGTTTTCTTAAATGTTTGTAATGAATGACTTCAGTATTTCCAAAATCCACATACTGCACTTTAACCTTAGAACCTCCTGGTAGATCAATAACTTTTGCCCGATACCACTGTTTATCCACACTGAATTGAGCAGCACAAACCATACCTACATCAAATTCAAAACTCTTATTAATTTAAAGCCATTTTGATATCAAAAATTTAAAAATTTTTTAAACAGTAAATATTCATTTTTAAGAACAAAAAAGATATGTAACCATATTAATTTTCAAATGTGAAGCAAGTAACATTTATTTCAGACATAATAAACAAACTGAAAGTAACCATCATATTTATTGAATAAAATTTTTAAAATACTTTAACTTCAAAAACTAAGAATTTTTAAATATACAATTGATAACAAATTTATTTTTTAATTTTCTTATTGCTTATTGTGATTTTTTATACAAGATTTTTATAAGGATTACTACTACTTTTATAAGGACTTTCCACTATTTCAAAATCACCAGAGGAAAGATGACAGGCAATAATTGATGCTATTGTGGTAATCTTAATATAAACAGTCATTGTTGCTATATATGTACATACGTATGCATATATATATTTCCCATTTCCTTCTAAACTGGGTTATATTCAACCAAATTTTACACAAAAGAAAACATACTGTCAAATTTTCAATACAGTCAAGTTCAAAAATTGATTGAATATTCAATTAATTAGAAATTAATCAAAATTCGCCTTCTTATCTCACAGTAACTTAAGGAAAAATTATCAAAGAAATATTTTTAAATATTTAAAATTCAAAATTTTACCATTTCAATGATATCAATTCCATTTCTGCATAATATTTTTTTTTAATTATTATAAATTTTAAATAAATAAATTAAACAACTTGAATGTTAACTCATAACTACTCAGCCACTACTTTTCAAAATTTCTGTTTTATCTTAATACATATCTTTATACTAGGTTTTAAGTTGTTTCAAAGTAGTGATTTAACAGTATCTAAAAGCAAGTATTAGTCAATCACTCTACTGGAGGCAAGAAAAGTAAAGCTCTTTTGAACAAATAAAGCAGATTTTCAACAATAGCAGTAGCTTCAGGCTATGAGAAATTAACCAATACTTTGCTTTTTTAACTATAGAAACTTAACATATATGATCACGATTAAATAATTAATTATCACTTAAAATTGATGTTAAGTTTGAAATCAAATGATTAGAAAATAAAGAACACAGATAAATTGAATTTATTGAACACATATACATTGATCTAACTCATTTATCTACTTGAATTTTCTAAAATGGAAATGCGTTTCAAACTTAGAACACTGATCCTGAAACAAAGACATATTCATCAGGTCACTATGACCGCTTTGAAATTGTTAGTTTAACTATTAAATATTCAAAATAAAACTATCAATTTCTTTATAAGATATATCACACAAATCAAAGTCCACATTTTTACATTACAAGTTCTTTGAGTATTTTTTTTTCCCCTTTCTGGACAGGAAAATTAAAGAAGTTTGTGCCTTTAAATCAAATGTAATTTTATTTGCAAAAAAAATTAAAAAGGAACAAAGATTGCAAATTACATTAAATAATAAAAATAAATAGATTTAATAATAATAAATAATCATTTCATTCTAGCTTAAAATGAAGTTGGATTGAAATAAAAATTATATACAAACAAGAGTGAATAAAATGCTAAACAGTAAAATAGTAATAATAATAAGCTTAAAAATATTTTTAGAACTAAAATACTGATCTTACCAATACAAGGTGCATAAATACTATGCAGTGAAGCAATTTTTTCACTATTATATGTTTCACTCATTTCAACTATTAATTTGGATAAATAAGAAGCTGTAGACATCTAAGAAAGATAAAACTGAATTAACAGAAAATATTTTTATAATATAATCATCTGGCAAAAAAAGTTTTCTTATGTGTGATTAATGAGCTTCCATAAAACATACAATTATCAATTTTCAATATAATTGTTATCAGATACTGTATCTATTCCATATATGGACAATTAAATTTGAAGCAGATAACTATAAGAGAAGAGAGAAGGAAAAAAATTTACATTACCTGCTGAGCATAAATATTATAAGGATCATTCACATGACTGACGATAGCACAAATATTGGCATTCATATGCACAGGTTCAGGAGGCATATAATCACGGTTAACTTTATTCTTTTTATCTAAACAAAAGATGAGAGAAAAATTAAAGCTTATACAATCAAAGAGTTATAAGAGGAAAATATTACTGAATAGCATTAAAAATAAAAAATAAATTGATATCTTCTAATCAATAAAAAATATATTTTGCATAATATAGTGAGTGATTAGATAACAATTGTAATATGTTCAAACATGATGCTCAAAGTGATTGAGTGATTGATAATTCATTTGCCATATATATTTATGGAAATTCTATTAATATGGTCTGGAGACAAAAAATAAATAAGATATCTCACAATGTTTCATAATGTATAATAACAATACATTTCTTCAATAGCAAACACAATATTCATATTTCAATTCTTTAAGATCTCCTAAAGTTATAATTTTTTAAAACTCATACAAAATTTCTGAGAATGAGAAAGAAAAATGTATATAAATTTTAAAAAAAAAGCTTATATGTATATGCAACAATCAGAATCTTATTTTTCAAAATCATTCTTAGATATATACATACATATAATCATATCTTTTAATCTAATTTAAATTTTAATTAATTTCCAAATTTTTATCTTAATTTAACTAATATTAACTTCACCCTAAAATGCTCGTTTATTTCCTGATCCAGCTCCACCTTTTTTTATTTAATTAATGCTAAACACTCTTCATAAAACTGCATGTCTTGGTATTTTCTCATGCTTCGAGTGAAGGGATAAAAATCCTTAATGCTTTCTAGATTCTTTTAAAAATACCTAAATTTCCCTATTCTAAATCGACATGTGTCAAAGAAATTCCTATCAAAATCTCATTGTAAAACCATTGAAGGGAAAATTGTGGTTTCTCTTTTGCTCTTGTGTCACGATGTATGTAGATTGACATATTTCTTACCATTAATCCTTCCAGGTTGGAATAAATTGAAGTTAAAAATTCAAAAGTGTCTTTTCTTCTGCCCTACAACAGCTAAAAATAATCTTTTACATTTTATATACATAGAAAATACAACCCCCTTTTTACCAATTTATTTTCTTTTGCTTGCCAGGCAAGGTTGCTGCTGCTTCTGGCAACTTTTTAGTATTCGGCTTTCAATTTAGTAATCATTTTAATAGTGGTGATGCAATGCATTTATGCATTACTTAGTTTTATATTAATTATTTTGACATAAAATTGTTTTGGAAAAAATTTTATTTTCTAATTTTATCATTAGCAAAAATGCTCTGTTCAGTAAAACCTCTTTGTAAATGTACAAAAACTGCATCATGTTCAAAATACTGCAACAGAAATAATGACTCATGCATCATACAAAAATGATAACAACAGATTTTAATCATGCTAGTTGAGACATCCTGTTGCAAGGAATTCTATTTTTCAATGAGTGTAGCACCTTCAGAATGCTAAACAACAAGCAGCCACTTATTTACCAAAGTAATACTTATTTTTCCTTCATGGAACTTAAATTACGCATTTTTATAAAGTCTAAAATTAGTGAATGTTTCCATATACAAAAAGTTTAAGCCAATTCATTGAGATATTTATAAAATGATCTCATATCTACAGATTACATTAAATAGATTAATTCATTCCCGAGAGAGGCATCTAGAACATGTTTAATGAAAATTGCTTGCTTTATTACAAAATGGATCAAAACATAATAGTAAATGAGTAACAATTTCAAGGAAATATACTTAGTCCATTTATACACTACAGACCTTAAACTGTATAATCATGTAGTCAAATTTAGGATAGCAGATTAAATTGTCAAAATACAGTGTGGTTATAATCAAAGTTTCATATTGAAATGGTCATAAAAGGAAAACTTCTGGACCAAATGTTATTAAACTTGGAAACAATTTAAAGGAAGTCATGGAAATTTCTTTTCTGCTAAAATAAAAGTTCAAAAACTCCACCAGGGGTGAAATGGTGCTGCATCAATATTGTTAAGCAAAACAGGACATTAAGACACAGATTTAAAATGTGTTTAATGGTTTCTGAAACATCTTACAAAACATGTTCAATGTGACTTCCATCATTTTCTAAAAGCAAGTTAAATTGCATTACACCATTCTCAAAGTAGTTCTTAGCATATCAGGAAGAATTTGCATCTTTCAGTTCCGCTGGATTATCACCATAAACAGTGCTTTTGAGATAATACACATTGAACATGCTTTGTAACATGTTTCAGAAAAGGAATAAACACATTTTAAACCGGAGTCTTCGTGTCCTACTTTGCAAAACAATATTGATTCAGCCCCATTTCACCCCTGGTGGTGAATTTCTGAACTTTTTTGGGGGGGGGGGCAGAAAAGAAATTCCCATGACCTCCTTTAAACTATTACTGACAAAATTTGGTCTAGTAGTTTTCCTTTTATGACCATTTTAAAGACGAACTTTAATTATAACCACTCTGTATTTGTTGAATGATTTTTCCATGTTTTGAGGGAAATGCAGATAAATCAATCAATGCAACCATCAGAGAACATGTAATATAAAACTTGGTAGATCTATTTCATAATTTTAAAAGGAATAAAGTTTCTTTTTTTATAACTTTAAAGTTGGCTTTATAAAGTAAAGAATGCTGCTGCTACCACAAAATGTGCAAATTATCCAAATAATTAAAACTAAAAAATAGCCGAACAGCATTCAAGCATAATAGTGCCTTTTTGAGCAAAAGTTAGTAATTAAATTAAATTATTTAATTAGTAATTAATTAAAATGCAAAATTTAGTAATAAAATATATTATTGAAATTTGATTCAGCAATGAATGGGTGGGGGATTAAAAAGAAAAGGCAAAATGACTGGTCCTAGTCTTTCTAGGTAAATAGAAAATGTCATATTTAAATATTAAAAATTAAGTGAAACTTTCAACATTAGAATTAAAAATTTTCAAAAATAATTCAAAAAGATATTACAGTGCAAAATTTTTTGCCTCATCTTAAAATTAAAAAAAAAAATCATTTCAATTATACTAATTTTTTGCCATATATTGTCCATTGTTTTTAATTGAGTTTGAAAAACATTTTAAGTATATTTTACAACAATATATTTAACTGTTGAATTGAATTCAAATTTACTAATCAATTACTAATATTTCATCTTGATTTCTTTTTCCTTTGTTGATGATCAAGATATCAAAAATGGAAACAAATTCTATAACAAATATGCATGAATGATGATCAAGATATGAAGATTTGACTTATTTTTTCCATATTGAATGTTTTAGTATAATGCATACTTCATTTTTTTTTTTTTGAGATTTTGTTGAACTTACAATTAAGGTTTAAGTAGAGAATTAAGCAAAAGTTTTAAAGTGTGCCCATTCTTAAGCTACTCATTCTTGTGATATTATTGGATTATACAAACAAAAAAGTTAGGAAAATGCATATAAACAGATCAGTGCAAGGCTTTTAAATTAGTATGAGTTATATGTTTATCAAAATCTGAAGTTCAAAGGTATTTTGTTAAAAAAGAAATTAAGACCAAGCAAAACAAAATATTTAATAGAAATTTTCAACAATTATTAATCCAATCCTGGCAAACAACCCAGTTGCTAAAAGTGGTCAGTGGATCATTTGTAAGAAAATTTCCTCCAAACATGTCTCCCAATAAATATATTATAACAGGCAATTTGCTGAATGATCTTTTATTTTTAGTTCTCCATAACAGTGTCAACTCATATATATATATAAAGAATACATATTTTGTCATCAGCATTCCCAAAATTATGTTGATGAGAGTATTGTAAACAAATGTAAAAGATGCCCTAAAATAATATTTTAGGATTTTGTGAAATCAATTCCTCTCCTTACCCACAAACATGGATTCTTAAATTTAATGTGTAACTATGTAAATATGTGAGCGTGAGGGAAACTAAGAATAGCAGGGTTTTTTTTTTTCCATTTTTAAAATTTGCTTTTTAAAAAAATTAAAAATTAAACCAAATTTTTACCTGAATTCTCCCAGAGTTTTAATTTTCCCATGATTTTCCACAGTTTTGTGTTAATAATCTTTAATATAAGATAATAAGTAAAAAAAAATTATTATCATTCAAAATTCTATTTCTCAGAATTAATATATATTTTTTAAATACAGAAATTATTTTACTCTGCTAATTAACACGCAAGAGTCTTAAATAAACTATAAATTTTAAAAATTTCCAAAATGCAAAAATTTAAAAAAATAGAATGATAAACAGTTCAGACTCTTATTAAAAAAATCATGCAAAAATTGTGGAAGCTGCTTTTGGAGACCATTCACCATTTATAAATTTAAAATAATTCATGAAATCAGTAACCTGTCCCTCAACTATATTATTTTAATTTTTTAGCCAATTTTTGTTTCAGATGAAAAGTTTATAACTATATATATATATATATATATATATGACTCCTGCATCTTCCAAAAGATACTGCAGAATAAAATTTACCCGTCAATCTAAATAATTATTCCAATTTCATTAAATTGCGTTAATAAATTTCGGCATTTTACAAGCATAATTAACCAAACAGACTTTTCCATCATTATTATGCCATCATAATTTAAAATTGTTCCTTTGTTTTGATATAACATATTTTAATAAAACTTGTCAACATGACTGTATCAATACCATTAATATGGTAACAGAAAATAATTGTATTAATAAGATTTAATTCTCTGTCAATCCAATTTAATAAACTAGATCTTATCAAAACAAAAATATAAAAAATATAATTGTATTAACATAAATAGCAGCAAAAAAAGAAAAATACTATTTCAAATTATATTTGAAAATTAATGGATCAGCATTATGATTAGGTAGCTAGCTGTGTTTGCAAAGTGTGTAATTAATTGGCAATGAAAGCTGATAAAATTGGAGCATCTATTAAAATTGAGGACTCTGTCAAAGTTTTATTTTGCAGTATCTCTTAAAAGAGGAAGAAAGGAGACAGACAACAGTTTATGACATGCATAGATATTATAAGAATCAATATGAAAAAAAAAAATCGAAATTAGTACAGTGGTTATATCTGGAGAATTCTGCTGTGATTTTTTTCCAAATAGAATGCACAAAGAAATTTTTATTTATTTCAAAAAAAAAAAAAAAAAAAAAAAAGGAAAGTAGAGCAGCATAGGTGATCTGTGATGATATGTTTAGAGATCACGTGATGAACATGGCATTCACAACACATGAAAGCACTTTCTTTCATCTCGACTTTTAATAAAAATAAATGTATCTACATGTGTCTTTGTGTTGGTGATCTACAGGCTACCCCCATTTGATCTAGAGCTATCAAATTTGGCCCAGATATATTTTAGAGGTGGAAATAAGCACCTCAAAGTGATTTTCTTTAAATTTCAATTTGAAATTTAATTACAAAACAAGCCAGATTTTAATGTTTCCTCACAATAACTTCCGAAAATATTCCTGCAAAAAGATGATTTTTACAATGTTCAAAATATTATCTTTAATTCTTTAGTCTAGATTTAATTAACTTTCAAACATGTTTTTATGTATATTTCACTAGAATATTTTCATTACTATGAATGGAACTGAAATTTCATTGTTTCATCAAATATATGATGGCTTTATTTTTAAAAAAATGTGTTTTTCTTTTATTATTGAAAGCAAAAAAGGATTCTGTTATCTATATGGATCTATAAAGTTTATAGGAAAATTTTTTTAAAAAAATGAAGTTACAATACAGCTAAATTTAGAAGAAAGATGAAATGAGCATAACAGTGCTATAATGTCATGCAACTGGTCTCTATTAGAAAAGTTCATATATACAATGAACAGAATATATGTAAGACCATTAAAATAACATGGCTTTAATGTTTGATAGTTTGATGGAATCATGGATATGAACTTTTATCTAAATTATGCAACTGAAATTAAATATCTCTATTGAACCAGCAAGGTGACTAGTATGAAATAAAAATTAATTTGAGACAAATGGTTGAAGCAAAGTAATTAGTTTATTGGCTTTTCTTTACTATTTTAAATACACGGATTAAAGTAACATTTAATAATAACACAATTTGTGTAAAGTATAAAAAAATCAATTTAGCTAACAGGTTCATTTTATGTTAAATCTAATTTCAAAAATAACTGAACTTGAAAAATTAAACAATTCTTTTTACTTACGAGTATGCTTCGTTCCGGATGGAAACACAGCCAATTCCAAAAACACTAATGCATCCCGAATAGAAACAGGAACATCGCTAGATATATCATTATCGGGACACTGGCATAAATCAACTGCAAAAACATTATTTCTCTCTTCATAAACCTAAGAAGTGACATTTTTTTAGGCTTTCATACTGCATATCAGATAGAAACATGAAAAAAAAAAAACATGAATATAAAAGTTATTATCAAGACTTCTTACTTGCATTATAACAATTTTCTTATCAACAAAGTTCGCAAATGCTCTTACAGACTCTACAGACCATTTATTCTGGAAAAAAAAAGGAATGTCAAAGAAAAAATATTCAAGATATCTCAATTCAGTGGCTGCCATATACACTTATAAGTACTAATGTGAATTATTCATTTATGAATATCATGTTTGATAAATTACAATTAAAGAAAGGTACATTTCAAATATATATTGTGATTCAAAACTTATCATTTAAATTTTATGGGGAGGTAGGAAATATCTCAGGAAATCAATTTCACATAGGAAAATATGTCCATAACTTCATCTGCATGAACAAATTGGACAAGTGAAATAAACACAAGGAAACAGTACAGTTAAGTGGTAACGAATGTGATCTTTATTCCGACAAGATAAAGTACATTCATTACCCGGAGTTCTCAAAATTGCGATAATTTACATGAACACAGAATTCACAGCACCGTTGCATTGATCACCGAACATTTTCAAAAACTCCTATCATATCCACTGAGATATGTGGTATCAACATGATGGAGGCTTCAGATCAAAACACAATTATTGCGTCTGAACTGAAAATTCAGAGTTCAATGGATTGGCAGAGGTGGACTGATATCTTGGCCACTCAGGTCACCTGAATTATTGCAAATGCATTTCTTTTTCTGCTGGGCCATGAAAGACCATGTGTACGAGACCCCTGACGACAGTGAAATGGCCCTTGTTACATGCATAGTGGCCGTCGCAGGCATTGTCCGTAATATGCCAGGCATTTTTAAAAATGTTCGGTGGTCAATGCAACGACACTGTGAATCCTATTTTTGTGCAAATGTTCACAATTTCGAGCACCTACTGTAAACTTGTACTTTACCTTGTTGGAATAAAAGTTACATTCATTACCATTTAACTGTATTGCTTCCTTGTGTTTTCACTTGTCCATTTTGTTCATGCAAATGACATTTTTACATCGGTTTTCTGCTGCATTCTCTAGACCCCCATGAAATTTGAACAAGAAGTTTTGACTCATCCTGTAGCGATATGTTTATTTTTTAAATAAGTTTTTAATGCTTGATTTCCAAAATTGGAAATTTGCTTTTAAATGTAGGTACTGAATCTTTAGTAAATATTGTGTTGACAATATTTTTAGTAAATATTGTTTAGTAAATATTGTGCAAAATTAGGCAGACCCTCTATTAGAATGCTAGAAATGGTTGGATAATTTCGGTCAATGACAAGAAGAAAACTCAGTTTGACAAGCAGTGTTGCAACTTTAACAAATATTCATATAATTACCATGAGACCTAATTAAGAAATATATATTTAAAGTAAGATAATTTCAAAGTACTAAGAAGTTTATAATCAGAAATGAAAAAACTCAACCTTGTATTGAAATGATTTTTGTAATGAAAAAGAAGATTTATGGTTTTATGTGAATGAGAACAGAGTGAAATAAACATATGATTTGGATGTCAAGGTTTGTGCAGTTGTGATTTATTATAACTAATCTATTTTATTACTATTTGTACAAAACATTTTGGTGACCTGGACATGATATGGAAGCAGGCTAATCATGGTTATAAAAAATTAATTAATTAAACTTGACATCATGCTTATAGAGTATGCATTGAGAAAACAGAAGTGTGTTCACACTGCGTTTAAGAAAACTGTAAATAGTTTATTTTTAGGAATTTGAAAAAAGAAGTGCCAAATGGAGAAGTTGAAAAAATGAAATGCTTAACTTTGGATTGTGTTTACAGTGAATTAAAAGTGTGATGATATAATTTTGAACAATATCGAAACAGATGCAAATTTTGAAAATAAATATAATAAACTTGAAGAATATTGAGAAAAAAATAGATTAAATGAGGAACATGAAAAGTTCTTCAATAAGATATGTTCCTACAGTACAGCTGAATCAGTAATTTCATCGCCAAATGAAAAATTGTTACATTTTGGTGGCAATTTCAAAGACTATTTAGGATTTTGGAACCAATTTCAAAGAATGCATACTGATGAGGATTTATATCTGGAAGATCAATTTAATATTTATTACAGTACATGATGCAAGGAAATCAAGCTTGCAAATTTATTGAAAGTTTCCCTGCAACATCTGAAAACTATGAAAAGGAAATTGAAGCTTTAAAGAACAGATTTGGGAGAGAAGAATTGTTGATATTTTGGGTTTGCAAGTTATTAGTTTTCGTTATACAGAATGCAATAGAAAAAAATGGGTAAATCAAAAATATTTCTTATTTGAATGATAAATTAAAATCCCATTTGAGATCCGTAGAGTCAATAGGACTAACATGTGAAAAATATGAAGCCATTTTATTCTTTCTTGTTGAATGATGTATCTCCGAAGAATTGATGAGAGCTTGGCTGCGAAATCCAACACAATTGTCAGCCAAAAAAGTGATTATGGGAATAAACTTAAGAATTTACTTTAGGCACAGAATGTTTACAGCTTGTTAGAAATAAAATGAAATTTGAATTCAACAATGGTCATTTGAAAAATAAAGAAAAACAAAATTTAGATGAGACAGTGCCCATTACAAGTAATTTATTTTCTGGTGACATGACAAAAGACAGTTTCATTGTGTGTTCTGAGACAAATCCCACAAAAGTAAAGATTGTATCTTAGCACAAAATCGGTCTTTACACAAGAAAAAGAAAGCTATAAGCAAAAAGAAAGTGTTTTAGTTTGTTTCAAGGTTAGCCACAAAGCAAGGGATTGTAAATCAAAAATCAAGTGTATGATTTGCTCTAAATGGCACCATACAATCATGAGTTTTGAATTATTTATAATTAAAAGAGAGATTTTAACAAATACGATGATCAACCTGAGGCATTGATTGCTGAAGAATATTCTAAAGCTTTATTACTTCAAACTGTACTTATAAATATTGTTCGAGCCTTGACTGGCAGTGTTTCTCATAATTCACATATATTGAAAAAGACTGCTGAAGAACTAGGACTTGAACCTGAAAGTAAGAGAAGTTTAGTCATTCATTGTTTAATGGTGTTAAAACACAAGTGAAAGATCATGCTCTGTATGAAATTAGTTGCCCAATTGCAAATATTCTCTTGATATAAAGGTTTCGGATCAGTTATCTATTTATGGATAAATTTCCAGACTCAAAAGAGGATTCTGGAATAAAGAATTAAGAGAAAAGAAAATCTGGATAGCTGATTATGGAGAAGGTATACTGAAACAGAATTGTTGATTAGTGAAGACTTTTGTGGGAAACTTTTCACTGGACTAATACACAAACTTGAATGTGAATTTATTGTGTATGAAACTTACTTAGGTTGGGTCTTAATGGGTACAACATCAAATAACCTTAAAAACACATTATAGTCAAGTGCTACTGAAAGTATCACAATGCTCACACATAATGAGAAATAGAACACTTTTAAGGATCAAAGAACCTACTGAGAAAACATCTAGAGAAGAGGAAGTGGTGAAATTCTTTCATTATACTTTATCCACTGGTCTTGATGATCATTATATGGTGAGATTACCCTGGACTGACAATTCTAGTCTTTTTGATTATAAAAACATTGCAGAAAAACGACTACTAGCAAGAACATCGAAATTGATTTAGTCAGGAAAATATTCATATTACAATTCAGTTCTTGAAAGTTGGGAAGATGAGAAAATAACTGAAGAGGCTTTGAAAGGTGGAAGAAAAGGAAGGTGTCATTAGCTTCCTCATTGTGGAGTTTTTAAAGAATGCTCAACAACGTCCCTCAGACCAATATTTGATATTGCATGTAAAGAAAAGAGCAGATTTTCTCTCAATGTTTGCCTAGAAAAAGGATTGAATGTTTTAGACACAATACCTTCAATGTCGATGAGATTTAGAGAAAAGAAGATTGGAATAACTTCTGACATAAAGAAAGAATTCTTACAGATATCCATTCTTCCAGGATTCAGGGATTTCTTAAGGTTTTTCTGGTAGAAGGTTTAAGGAAAGAAAAAAAGATTTATCATCACAGAAGACTTGTTTTTGGACCAGACTATTCCTGCTTGGAGCTGTAATCAACAACCTTTTAGAAAATTGTCAGCGAGAATATCGTGTTATTGCTGAAATTTTGAAAAAATGGATAATTGTGTAATGTCTGCTGGTAAAGAAGAACTCTTGAGCTTCTAAATGGAGCTACAGAATTAATGAAACTAGGAAGCTTTGAACTTAGGAAAATACTTCAAAGGATGCTGATTCAATACCATCTCATGTTCTAGACTTTTATGACGGTGAAAAGAAGATCTACTCTTTTGTGACACTAGTCATAAGACGCTGTATGTGATCCTATGACCAGAAGGAATGTGTTATCTTCCATCCAAAAGATTTTTTATCATATTGAATTCACAAGGTTTCCTAATTACTGTTGCAAGAAACATGGGGGAAAAGTTAGGATGGGATGAACTACTTATGCATGCAGAGAAGAAATTTATGCAGTGGCTAACTCTTTCAGGGGTAGTTGTTGCAAAAGAGGACAATTTTAAAATTTTCTATAAAATAAAAACCTATTGGCTTTAAAATCTGCCCAAAAAAATGCTGGTGAAATAGTATTTAGTTTCCTTTTAGAAAAATAGATGGCAGTTTTTATTTCTTTTATGGCATTAATTTTATGTTAAAAATACTCCCATTTTTTGACCTTTTAAGAAATGAAATTTTACCAAAATCAATCATCCATTTTCTTACAATATCCACAAGGTTTTAAATCACAATTTTATTTAATCTTCAAAATAATTTAAGAATGGATCAAATTGGCTGATTCACAGGTGTCCTCATTTAAGGACACCACCTATTTAGGACGTCTATTTCTTCGTTTGAATCTCTTCTGCACTGCTGCCTCTCTTTATGTGAAAGGTATTATTTGATATTTTAGAAAGAAGGACATAATGCTGATTCTGTGTTCAGGGTGGAGTGTTATTTATCTTCGGATACTGGAAAAAGAAACCCATGTTTGAAGCCTGAAAACATTTCACATTTAAGATTTGTCTTTTTTTCTAGAGTGTTACTTATGTTTCACCATCATGTTATTTTTAGTTTTGTAAAGCCCTTATTTTTTATTTAATCTTTTGTTCATAATTATTATTATTGTATTCAGCATGTAAAAATTGTACAGTGAAAGGTAAGAAAAATGTCTGACATATGCCCATCAAATGCCCCCGCCTCGAAAATATTCGCTGTGCAGTATTAAAAAAATTTGCACAAAAGAACATACAAAACAAATATTTTCTATTATGTATTAAACGAAAAGAAACTTCTACATGTTTTCAAATTAAATAATAAGTTATCTTTAAATTCTTTTTTCATTTCATATTTTTCACTTTATTAATTAATAAAACTAACATTTAATAAAATTTAATTGCATATAATTATTTTTATCGTTTTAGTTGGATAATTTTTATTTTTAGTTGAGTTAAAATTATAATCTGTTTTTATAACTTGTATTAAATTGAACAGTTCTTATTTTTCAATTATTTATATTTATAAGATTTAAAATTTTTACAGTAAATATATTTCATATATTTAATACTTTAACTGTTTCAAATAACCTAGAACATGAATAAAAGTGTCTATAAACATAAAACACCCACAATTACTCCTGTTGTCATAAGTAATTTATGCAATTATTTTGAAAGATTTTCTTACACAGAGACTACTCTAGAAGGGTGGTTTCCACATTTGAGAACACAACTTGCTGTGAAAGGAGGTAAATAAAAAATAATAATAAAAATTCTGACTGCAAAATATGTATACAACCTATTAATCCCATTGATTGTGTGTTTTTTTCATTATATTTCAAAAATTTTAATATGCTCTCATGTGTTAAAAGGCTTGTCTAAATGACATAAAAATTCCACGATGTGTAATCCCCATAGAACAGAGGATATTACAGCATATATACCTTTTGTAGCACCAGTTCATCAAGCTATGCATGTGTGATTTATTTGAGAAGAGAAGGGAAAGATGGTGTGAGCATCCAACTGCTGCAGACTAAATTAATAGTTGTTCCATTATGGAAAACAACAGTTCCTCGATTAGAATTGCTCACTTGCTGCATCGGTGCTCGTCTAGCTTATTCAATGAAAGAGGCAATGACTTTGGAAGGTGTGCCAAGAATTTTTAGATAGATACAACAACTGTTCTCTATTGGATCAAGAACAAAGAAAACTGGGAAGCATTTGTTAACAATAGAGTAAAAGAGATAAATCAACTGCCTACATCAGAAATGTGGAAGCATATTTCTAGGCAATGTAATCCCATGGATTTTCCTTCAAGAGGTTGCACCTTGAAGACATTTTAAGATTCAAGATGGTGGGAGCTGCAGTGCCTTAGACTTCCTGCAAAAGATTGGCCTAATTCCGAAATACAAATTAACGAAAAAGAAGTCTCAAAAGGTAGGGAGTGACATTGGTCAATATTTTCTCCAGTGAAACATATTTTGATATGTGAATACATTTTCAAAATATTCAAGAATACTGAGATTAGTAGCATGGATTCTTTGATTTGGCTACAATAGTAAAAATTACAGCAGCAAGCAAGGAGAGTTATTTGTGAATGAAATTCAAATTTCAGAGAAGAAACTTTTAAGATTTGTACAGGAAAGTTTTGATGACACAATTACAAAAAATAAATTGAGAAGTCTCGACGTTTTTATTAACAGTTAAGGTTTAAAGAGATTGAATATAAAAATAGTGAGGAGAAAAGATGATGAAAATTTTAGATGCCCTATTGTTTTGCCATCCTCTCATCTACTTGTGGAATGACTGATCTTCAAAAATCATACAAATTCCTGCTACAGTGAAACACAGGTTGTTCTATCGAATCTACAACAACATTTTTAGATTTTATGAGGCAGAAAGATTGTTCAAAGAGTCATAAACCAATGCATTCACTGTAAGATATACACTTTGAAGGAAATTAAAACTGTAATGTTTAATTTGACTCTTATTAATTAATTTAAAACTCTTAATTTGGAAGGAATAATTCATTGGTAACTTGTTTCCTTTTCATTAGAACTATAAAATTATATTATTCATAGACAACATTATCCCCAATGCTTTAACAATTCATAGAGTATTATTTGGCCTTGTTGCAATTACATGATACCTTTAAAAATTAAATTATTCTCAGAAGATATAAAGAGGGATTTAATAATTCAGCTGAATTTTGAAAATGTTATTGAACTGAAACTGGAAAATCTTTAAGAATTCAAAGATTTTTTTTTTTTTTTGAAAAATTAACTATTGTAACTTTTATATACATTGCAAGTAAAATATTACCTTATTTGCAGGCTCAATATCAACAAGACTACATTCTTTAGCAATGCCTGGGAGACTCAGAAATCGAGGTTGTATGTTTTTCACACTACAAAAAAAAAAAAAAAAAAGCATTAATTAAAATCTGTAATAAAGAAATGGATAGAGCATCCTTAATTTAAAATGAGAATATTTTACACATTTACAACTTTTAGCAGACATGGCATGTTGAAAAAAGATTAATTACACTAGATTTTTATAATGAAATATGAGTGTTTTACTGATACATCATCAATCTTAGTCCTGAGAGGGTTATAGCAAAATGATTCATGCTGCATATATAAATTATGCGAATGTAACAAATTACTTATATTGAGTTATTTTATTTAAACACTATGTAAAAAAATGCCTTAAATAAATTTTTAAACAGTAAAAAAAAAACTAATAACATAAAGAATTATTAAACATTCCAGATTGCTAGAACTGTGCAGTATGAGTGAATCTAACAAGTATTGTTTTTTTGCTTAGAGATATGGGCAAGCTAATATATGGGTATATTAATCATATTTTATATGCAATGAATAAAATAATAAAGTGATTTTTAAAAAAATGATAAAAACTGGAAACAATTAAAGCCTCAAACAATTACAATTTTCACATATATACTACTAGCCGCCTTTGGCGACCAGCCGGTTCACCAATATTACCGCTCGCTACAATTTTCAATTAAATATTTTAAGTAACTGGTCTCTTAATAGATTCTCAAACAAAACAATTTTAATCTCCAAATTTTGATAGTCATACCAAACTTATACTGTTGTTTAGATCGTTTTGTTCAATTTACTCTATATATTTTGCTAATTTGTTGTCATTTCCGGTAAAACGTCAACTTTAATTTAAAGTGAAAATGATGAAATTGCAATTAATATAAAGATATTTTTTAATAAAATCAAGCGTTTTATTTTATTTATCATCTTTATTGCTATTTATTTATTACTATTATTATTGAATATGAGTATTGCAAACAGAATATCTCGGTATTTAAGTCTTATGTGAACTACAAAATATTTTTGATAATTTATGTAATATCTCAAAGAATAATTCAACAAAAATTTCTCAGATTTAGCATAAAATTCAGTTTTTAGTTTTGCTTTCAAAAGGATTGAAATGAAATCAATAATAATATTTTGTTCCAGCCTATAAATATATTTCAAAAATTATGAAATCTAAATTTAATGCAGTAAGGTATCATATTCTGATAAATATTCTGGACACACCAAATTTTAAATAAATGAATGAATGTTTCTATTTTCCACGATCAACTAAGACACATTTATGAAGTTTTGAATGTTAAAAATCTAGAAAAACTCAACATTTTCATAATCTTAGGCCAATTATTCTTAGAAACCTGCGCGCTGATTGGCGTATTTTTTTTGAAACGATAGATGGAAAATCTAAAATTATCCTTTTTTTTTATTGAATAGTGATATTCAAATTTTCATAAACCAGTCAGTTTAAGTGATTGATTTAGTTGAATGGAAATTAACTCTTTTTATTTAAAATATTAGTGTTTCAAGAGCATTTTGTTATTCGTGATTTCGACAGCAGAAGCTTTATGTAAAATCAAAAATTCGTTATTTATTAGAGCATTTATTGAATTAAGTTACATAAAATATAATCATTTTTCTATTTAAACCATTTTAGTAAATCTGTTGTGTTCGTGCGTCAACAAAAATAGAATGCAGACAAACTTATTATGAAACTAAATCTTATTACATTATAGATAATATTATCAAATTTACATCAACTTATTTTCATTCAAAATTCTAGCATCGTTTTTAAACAACAAATTAAAAGTTCCAAAAATATCACTGTTGCCAATCTGAATTTCACAACTATTTACAAAATAAAATTTATAATTATTAAAATAATCGTTTGCTACTTTTAAATAAAATATTTACGATTTATGTCGCAACAGATCTTTGTCTTACTAAAGGTTTACAAATTAGCTGTGTGGCCATGATTTGAATGGATATCCTATTCATATTAAACAAAACTTGCCTTAAAATAAAAACTTATTTATTGGATTAATGATATATAGAGTGTAAAAGATCATAAAAGAATTTTTCTTGAATTTATTTTTTAGAAAAAATAATATTTCATATTTGTTTCATTTCCTACAGGCACGTGACTAAATTATATTTTTGCAGATTTCATTTCCAAAAAGATTTAATTTATTTTCAGTTAGAGCTTTAATCAATGTGATGGCAACACTTTGAAAAAAGCTATTTTTTTCTCATGAATGCGAAACGTGCTTAATCCTCATTTTTATTTTTGACGAAAAAAATTATTGAAAAACATAGTTAAAATATTTATTTAAAAATTCATTAAAAATAGAAATTTAATTTTAAGATTAAAACAGTAGTATCATTTAAAAGATAAATTTTTGATCTTTAACTTGATGTAAAAATCTTTTTTGTGCGGTAATATTTTCGGAAGTTATAGCAGAAACATGCCAAAATTTCACTTAATTTTTAAATAAATTAAATTCTAATTAAAAATTTGAAAAAATAACCCCCAGGTGCACATTCCCGGCCTCCAAGGTATACACGTGCCAAATTTGGTAGCTGTAGGTTGAATGGTCTGGCCTGTAGAGCGCCAACACACACACACACACACACACACACACACACACATTGAGCTTTATTATAAGTATAGATTTATTACATTTCACTTTTTTAGACAAAGATCTCAAATCGAAATAAATGATAGGTGGCAATATTAGCATTCTTGGATTTTATCATATCAATGAGATTTGTCAAAGATTCTAGTGCAATATGAAAATGTATGAGTATGAAAGTTTCATATGCAATATACAGAATTAAACACTGTAACGATATGTCTTTTTTATTACATAAAATCATCTACAGAGCATAAAATAAGCAGATTGAAAAGAAAATTTCCTTGTCTCTTATTTGTAACAACATCACATGGAAACATATTTAAAATAAGTAAGGAGGATTTTTTTCTAACAAATCAATAAACCTTTTAGAAGTCTAACTATATGCTCCTAAATCCTTCCTAAAAAGTGGAATTATTATAATAAAAAAAGTTTGATTTATAAGCTTTATGTTAACTTTTTTATAATATATGCAAATTATATTATTATTTATTTATTTTCCATTTAGATATATTATTTCAGCCACAATAAGACTGTTTGAACCCTTTGTTTAGCATGTAAATTTTGTAAATTCTGATGCATTTTATAAAACAAAATAAACTTAAAAAAAATTTCTGATAAAATTTTTAATTTTAAAGAAACTTTACAGGTTTTTATTGTTTTATTATTGACAATAAAACAACAATGGCCTCAAATAAATTTCCATCTAAGAAACATTCCATTTGTAACATATTTATAAAAAGAAGTAGATTTATGTTAATTATTATTATCAAATTCATTTTGCAAGGAATTTCAAAACAGATATTTTAAAATTAAAAATTTTTTAGCACAGGCAATTTTGTTTATTGTTATGATATAAAAATAAAATGTTTAAAAATACTTCTTGTTTGATTTTAATATTAGAAATTTTTCTTCCCCTTGATTTTTAAAAAAATTTCTTCTCTATAGAACAATAGTTTTTACGTTTTTTTAAAGAGAAAAGTAATATAGCTTGAAATGTATGCTGCTCTACCTCATACTTAATTTTAATTTGAAATTAAAATTAAGTATGAGAAAGTTTTCACAATTAAAAAAGTTTTTGGAATCCATAAATATCATGTATAAAACAAAAATTTCCAAGTCAATTTTTTCTTCTTTTTTTACTTCCAATTTTTTTAGAAATGTTGTAAATATACAGGTAAAAAACTCATTTCACAAAGATTTTTTTAAGTTCAAAATGTAGATGCATAAAGCAAATTTCAAAGTTTTCTTCTAATTTACAAACTCCACATAGCGAAGTTGGCAACAGTTGAAATTTAAAAAGCTTGTCTCTAGTTTAATATGATTATTCGAAACCTGACTTCTCTTCCACATGAATACAACAAGGCTAACAAATTGTAAATGTGATGCTACTTTTGTAAATGTGATGCACGGCAAACAAACTATAAAAATGCATTCCCAAAACTTTATTGGGAATGCACAGTTCCCAATAAAGTTGTTAAAAGAATCTCAAAAAATATGAAAGGGAAAAAAATCAATAAAATTAATCAAAATATAAATGCAGCTTACTGAGATAATGAAACAGTTTCTGTATTCCCATAATCTATGAAATACGCCAAAGCTCTTTGTTCTTTATTCTTTACAACTATCTTTCCATTCTCAGTTTTTACAGGCAATTTAGATCCAATTTTTTCATTTGAATCTTCTTCACTTTTATAAACGGATTTGATTCGACCTCTGTACCACATTTTATCTTTACTATACTGAATTAAATATAAACTACCTGTATAGAAAAAAAAAAAAAACAGGAATATTTTAAAACAATTTATAAAAAATTTTTTAAAAGATTTCCCTTGATGATAAATTTCTATTTTATGATCTATTAAATATTATTATGCATTTTATACAGGAAAAATAAAAAAAAACATTTTATAATAGAAACAAATAAAGAATAGATAACAATATAAAAATCAATGCTTTTATATGTATTATCAAATAAAAATTAGTTTTGCATTTTTT
Source organism: Argiope aurantia (assembly GCA_026543865.1). Taxonomy (NCBI): domain Eukaryota; kingdom Metazoa; phylum Arthropoda; class Arachnida; order Araneae; family Araneidae; genus Argiope; species Argiope aurantia. The sequence continues at coordinate 55,959 of JAPMOR010018816.1, read as the reverse complement.
TTTGGTATTTTATTTAAGAAAATGTACCACTCTTGATTTTCTCAAAATAAATCAAAATATAAAATCATTATTAAAGTTAATTCAAAAACAAAATATTAATTGAGTTATCAACCTTTTCCCATACTGATTAACTATTTCAAATTACATTTATATATTTCAAATATTTATAGCACTCAATTTTCAACTTGATAAGAATAATCTAGTATTATAGAAACATTAACAGAATTAAAGAATGTGTTATAAATATTTACTGGAGGTAACCATAAGAATAATTGCTATATTTGAAAGTTACTAGCAAAATAGAACACAAAACAAAAGCAAATTAAAAATTTTGCAACTTCCATCTTTTTTTAAACGTGTCCTGAACATCAATTTCAAAAACTCACAAATATTAATTATTTATTCATAAATACAAAATGTGTTTAAATCAAAAGAAAAATACTTTTAAAAAAACAATATGAATTTTAAATAATCATTTACTAAGAAATTTTCTGAAATTCTACTTAGAATTTATCTTACAAAATACAAACTATCTGTTTAAAATTCAACAGACAAATAACACTGCAAATAAGAGTAACATCAAAATTCTTCTATCAAAATAATTTTCACCAAACCAGAACATATTTTGCAATTCAACAAGGAGCAATTTTCAATCAAAATTACTCTACTATCAATTAATGATATCCAAATGAGAAAGAATAAAGTTGCTATTGAGAGGTTACTTAAAAAATATGCAAATAATGATTCACATTTCTGTTATAAATATTGATAAAATATTCAATCAATTTTTTTTACTATTTCATCGGAAAAGGACTAATCCTCACAGTTAAAATCTTATCCGAATTCTGAGACACAAAAATTGTAGAATTACAAATAAATAAATAGATAAATAAATAAAAGAAAGAAAGACATATTATAAGGCACAAAAGAAAAGAAAAAAGAATGATCAAAATAATACATATATCTTTGACACAAATTTAATACATAAAAATATATGCCTTTGCCAAATTGTTGTGCGCCTGCCCTAAATTCATTTGGTCAGTAAGCTGATTAGAAGGTCTCACTTATTTTCAACTTATTTAAAAGTAACATTTTTTTCCCCTTAAGATTAAAAATAAAAATTGAAACTTTAAAAAATACTGAAAATAATATTACAATTTAGCCTCATAAATTATTAACCACTTGTGCTGGAAAGACATGCTATGCACATTGAAATGTTTTTGCCACAAAATTGCCATTGATATATACACATCAGACATTTATCAGAAATAAAAGTACATGAGACCCGCTCTAGTAAGATTCTTTGTCAGACAATAGTTTACAGAAGCACAGTCTTATATAAAAAATGAATTCATTAAGAATATATAAATCGTTTTCTTATTTCAGTAAACTATTCAATACTTTGTGTTGCCTTTCTACGAGTTAAATGGACTGTTTGGCAAACACATCTGGGAATCTTTTCACAGTGCAAGTGGTTAAGTGATTTATAATGAGAAATAAATCAATATCATGCTATTATCTATAAAATGTAACAATTTTAAAACAAATAAAAATACCTGGTTCTAATTCAGTAGCTTTAAATTTTTTAGATTCATAGCCTTTGCACCATTTATTAATTGCATCAGACATTGTTTTCAGTTTGTACAATTCACTAAAGCGTTGAATAAAAAAACTTGATGGATCTATGATATAAGATACTAGAACTTTTTCTGGTTGCACTACAAATAAAAGTGAAACATTTAAAAGTAGACTTCAATAATAATAATAATAATAATAATAAATGACTTTGAGATGCATTGTATCTTTAGATCAAAACATTTTATAATGTCCAAACATTAAAATAAAAATATTTTTAATATACAAATATACAACATTGAAAATAATTTATTGCTTACTCTCAAAAATAACAAAATGCAAACTAAAAAATTTAAAGATTCAATAATTCTTTTTTTTTTTACTTTTTAATAATTAGTTCACTTTTTTAATAATCAGATAAATATAAATGTTCACATTCAAACTAATTATTATTTTTTAAAAAAACACTAAATCAAATCATATAATTTCACATATTTTTCTATACTTAGAAGTACAATATACAATATCTCACATCTTCCTTTTTCATTTATTTACACAATAGTTTGTATTTTATACAGATTAACAATTAAAAAGAAGCCATTATTTAATATATTTCCTTCACTCACTATACATGAAGCATTAAAAAGGGAATTAAGAGAACATAAAAGAGAAAGCAAAGCTCTGAAATATTTCCTTAAATATAAATTTAAAATTTACACCATAGCAATCTAATCATTTTTAAACACAGGATAAAAAGAAATGATTAGAATATTTACTTAATGCAAAAAGTTAAAAAAAAGTAAATAAATGTTTTTTTCCATTACTAAAATAGTAATTTTGAAGTCTTAAGATAAGAAATAATAAGAAATATAAGAATAAAAACCATCGGAATACAGAATAAAAATCTTTGATAAACAGTACTGAAATATTTAAAAATGTTTTTAGTGTAAATAATTAAATTATATATCTTTGAACCTCATTGTTATTTTACCTCCCCATATTTACAAAACATCAACTCTAATGCTAGTGGATCCAATAGTCATTCCAGTATCATGTTGCTTATTTATTATTAACAACAGCAGAATCAATAGGAATATAATATTTTCCAGTATTGGATTCATTTCATATTCATGTGATTTATTTAGTAAGCTAAACTAATTCAAATTTCAAAGCCACTGTATATCATACTATGGCAGTTTACAGTTTAAAATAACATTTCATTTTTATTTTTACTTTATATTATCTTTATATTATAAATCCAGTTCTTACATTAGAACTTAAGTTTTGGGTTTTTTTGACTTTAAAAATTCAATTTATATTACTTTCTATGCACATTAGAGTAATTCATGTTGATTAGTATTATTAAAATATACATAATTTTAATTGCTTTACAAATTATTATATTTCCAAATGTATAATATATTTATTTCATTTAAATTATGTATTCAATTAGTTTTTTTTAATGCAATTTAAGCCCTGGACTGTAAAAATATTGAAAAACCACTTATGCTGAAAAGAATAGAATATGGCATGATGCATGCTTAAAATATCCATAGGAATCCAAAAAAGCCAAAGATCATGCTTTTAATAACTCAGTCCTTTACAAATAGAAACATTAATGTTTTTGTATGACATTTCTCTTTCTCTCCCCTAAACAGCCAAAAACTGAAAAATATATTCTACCAATTTGAGAAATCTTAGTCTTGTTATACAAAGAGAAAGCACTAAAATCATCAAAAAATTTGTATTGTAGATTTTGATGAATCTTTAAACTCAGATCTTCCTCATTCTGTTAAACACATTATTAAATTTATGCTAGTCTGTGAATATGATAGCTCAAAAATGTTTTGAGCTAAACAAATGTAATTTGATGTATGGTCTTTTCACTAAATTTGTAAATTTTAAACTAAATCCATCAAAGGAAATATGGCTGTCTAAGTGAACAAAAAATAACTATAAAATATAGAGAGCAGGATAAAATTTGGTACACAGGTTTAATACCTAAAGTGTAGATATGTACCAAATTTTGAACCACATCTGTTAAATGATTGAACATCTGTCAGTCTGTACTTTTGCAAACATGCAAACACAATAATTCGAAAATGACTTAAATATATGAAATTTGATATGTGATTTGTGATAATAATTGTAATTTACATCAAATTTTAATTCCAATTGATTGGAAAAAAGGCATTTAAAATATAGGAAATTTGATTTTTTTGTATTTGAGTACTAAGTACATCCTAGCAATTAATTGTCAAAATTCACATGCTAATAAATATTTTTTGTAACTACTTCCACCAATAGCATATGATTGAGTATATATGTACAATCTACAAGTACATTTATTACAATTTGCAAAAAAGTTTTGGGAAGACTAATCATGTTGGTTTCTTTATGTAATGAAACAGAAAGAATTAGAATTACTCAATACATATTCCAACTTGAAATAAATTACAGTTTACACAAGACTTGAATAAACTATATGCAACAACTTTCTTTTTAACTAATTGATCTCAAATATTTAGACTTTTAAGTAAGGCTACATGAGACTTAACGGTATGTTACTAATATACAAAGAAATGGGGAAAATTCAATTTTCATCAGTTAAAAATTGTGATGCAGAGAAAAGAAGCACAATATGTACAGGAACACAATATGTAGATTAACTGGATTCCAAAATTTCTAGTATGAATTTAGTAGTATCTGGGAGTAACAATCAAAGGCAAATTAATTAAAGCTTTTTAATCATTTTAATTTATCAATAAAAAAATTGTATAAGCATTCAAAGTGATAACATAATCCTGCATTTTAACATGGAATTTTTTTTATAGATAAAGGGCAAGTCAACTAACTGACTCTCCAATCCGCCACAAAGGCACACATATTTAAACCATAAGGCTGAATGACCGGACCGGCACAACAGCAACTCAGGTGGGAACTGTGGTTGAGTCCTAAGGACCATCACTGGCCATGGAACAAACCTCTCTGAAGGAAGTATGTCCCGTCATCGATAGGAGGAGTCAGATCCCTCACCTATTTGTGTACCTAAAGGGTGGTGAAATCCAACCACCATGTCAAAAGCATCTCTTCCTCATTTCGAGGTGCCCCCTGGGGGGATATAGATAAAAGGTAAAAAAAATCTCTTGTCCTAAATTTAATTCATCATCTTTAAAGAATGAAAAGTTATAATATATAAACAAGTTATATATAAAAACTAAAATTTTTTTTAAATCAAATTGTGCATTTTGAATCTAAGTTCAAAATGCTTAATTTAAATAAATAAAAGAGTAATAAAATTCCCTAGGCAGAAAATGTAATATATTTTCACAATGCATCTGTAAACATATGGGAACTGAAGTTTTAAATTGAAATTAAAATTCAAGTAGTCACAAAGGGAAAAGCCTTCCATCCCTCTTTTTTTTACAAGAGTAAATGATATCAAAAATAGTTTTTTGCCAACAAAATTAAAGGAAAGCTTTAAATGAGTCAGTTTAAATTAGTAGCTATATTATATTATTAACATACTTAATACAGTAGAAATATAAATAGATGAAAATTAAGCAGTAGCAAAATGAATATGAAAGGAAAATTACTTCTTGCATAATCTCTGTATTTAAAAGATGTCTGAAAACTGGAATGTTCTGTATTTGTTGATAAACTATCTTCAGAAAAAGTTTCAAATGAATCAGAGACTGATTCAGTATCAGCAGCAGCTGAAAATACAGGAAAAACTCCCGATTATTAAATATATTAAAATATTAAATAATATTAAAAAATAAAATAATTGCTATAGACATGGAAAAAAAAATTTTAAAAGTTGAACAATTCAAGACATATAAATAACAAAAATTTATAGCAGCATAATTTATTTATGACAATTCATTTAATTGAAACACACAGATAAGATAGAAAATTTTGATTAATGACAAATATTCCTAAAATTACATTGCAACTGTGTGAAATTGAGTTAGGATGACAAAATTAATCAATCAATGAAATAACAGCTTGTGTACAAAAATGACAAATGAATAAAGATAATTCACATAAGTAAAATTAAATAAATATATATTGATTATCTTCCATTCAAATAAGAACTTTCCAAGCTTTTGGTCCTATGGATCCAATAAAAAAAATATTTTAATCTGCCAAATTAGGCACTTTTTCAGTTTCTGTATGGAAACTCTATTAATTTTTATAAATGTTTATAATAAAAAATATAATTTAGGAAATTCAAAAATATATTTTGCAAGATATATCATTTGAGAATAATACATATCTTGCAAAATACATATTGTCTTGCAAGATAATATATATTATCACACTTATCATCTTTATTGACTAATACAAAACCCTACTTGAACAAGAACTGTAAAATTGATGGATAGCACAAAATCAAATATCAGTAGAAAATTATAATGAATATATGGAAACAAAATATCATCATTTATTTAAAGTAACTTTAAGGATTTTTTAAAATGTAGTAAATTGACGGCATATCAATACCTTTTAATTTAGACATAAAACTTTCTGGGATGTCAGTACAAAAATTTTCGGGTAAATCACTGCTTGGAAGGAGAGCGAACCTAAAATATTTGAAGATAACTTTGAATTGTAAAATAATAATAACAAAAATAATTATTATTATAATATAAATGAGTTGTTAGGATTCAAAAAGTTTGATATCTATTAAGAAAATGAATAACATATTTACTTCATTATAATTTAGGCATATGTAACATATAATGCCCCATTCAGGCGACCCAACGCCTTTATGGATATGAGCATAAATCTGTCAACTGACCCATTGTAGGACCACACCCACATGTGGACGTCGGTTGGGAGATTCACAAAAATTGTTGGCAAAATGACAGATATCAAAGAACTCCTGAAAACTACAAGAGAGGGGAAAGAAAGGAAAATGCGCCAGTCTCAAGACACGCACAGGTCGTCAGAACAAGGCTTTGAGAAACATGATACAGAAAAACAGAAAGAGAAAGAGAGAGAATGAAACTTATTTTATAGGTTCCCATCCACTTTTTCAATAAAATATTTAGAATGTCAATCAAATTTCATTTATTATAAATGAAAACATTATTTTAAAATATGCTTGCACAATAAATATAAAAAAATTAGTTTAGTTTTAGTTAGTTTGCAAAACATACAATGTAGCCAAAATAATAGGCAAATGAAATCGCAAAATCAGTCGAGTTTTAAAGCTGAGTGCTATGTCAAGGTCTTATTCTGAGATATCTGTAGAAAATAAAGACTGCAGGTGAGTAAGTGATAATGGATTAAGAGAGTTTGTCATGATTTCCCTTTCCCCTCAGAATGTAAAGTGTAATAGTATTTTTGAGATTTCTGTCAAGTATGGAGTCAGTTTATGATTACAGGTTACCATTGATATGTAAACATCAAAAGCTTTCATATAAAATAAATATTTTCAAAATTTAGCACAATGGTCACAGCTGGAACATATTGTTGCAATTTTTCCCCCCTACCAAGTACGCATAGTGGAGTAATATTTCTGAAGCTTTTTTCTTTGAAAAATAGATATGGACTGGTAGACAACGATGATATATCTAGGGTGCATGAGCTTTCATATGAAATGAAATCTTCCAAAATCAATACAGTACTTGGGGTTGGGAATTGGTAATTTGGTTTCCTTTATTATTTTAAATACATAGATGTATGCTAGTAATTTGGTTTCCCTTATTATTTTCAATATATAGATGTATTAACTCTACAAAGCTAATACATAATTATTACATGAAATGTTATACAAAATACTCAACACCTTCAGTAATAACAAAATAGAATCACTGTATTAAACAAAGAAAGTAATAAATTAGATTATATTTTTAACAGATACAATCAAAATAGGCTAATTATGTATAACATTAAAAATAAAAATCAATTTAGATTTAAAATCTATTAACTTCCAAAAGAAATCTTTGTATTTTCAAAGAAAAGAATGATATCAATGAAATAAATCTGTAGTCCTTGTTCCCCCCCCCCTTTCTTCTTCTTCTTTTTTTTCCCCTTGACATGAAATATGTAAATCCAAAGCTCACAACATACAAGAAGCAGAGGGGAAAAAAACCAAACCAATTATTTTAAATAAAATTAATACAAAGACAAAATTTTAATCAAACTTATTTTTTTAATTTCATTTTAATAATTTCATTACTAACCATGCAATAAAAAGTTTGAATAAAAAATAATACTATATTACTGTTAACTTCATAAACTCATAATTTTTTTTTTTTTTTTGCCAGAAATTTAGTAAAAATTACACTTGAATAATTGCATGAGTTGAACTCCAAAAAAAAAATTACTTTCAATCCAAAAAATGTCAACTAAACAGCTTTGAACTGTTGAGTTCTTGATTTCATTATGCAAATCTAGGAAGGGAACTTCAAAAAGCAAAGTTATTGACAAACTTCTCCATAATTATTATGCATATTTGTGGTGTTCAATTACATAGATTTTTAAACATAAAATTTTCAGAAATCTGAATCTTTATAAAAATATACAAGTTGGTTGATCAATTAGTTACATTAAAATTCAATTTTAAAATCACACTGAAAGCAATGTGGCAATTCTCACAAATCCTGAATCATGGCTAGATCATTAAGATGATATTGGAACCAGCAGGGGATTCTGAAATTTTCTATATAACTTCATAACAGCTCCACACATCTAAGCCACACTAACATTTGTCTCCAATAAATTTGTTTTTAATTTTATAACTATTTCAAAAATTTCTAAAAGATTACTTTTAACAGTAAATATTTATTTTATACAATTACTTGTACAACTTTCCTAGAACTAAACTATTTTATTGTAAAAATATTCTGCATTAAATAATGAGCTTTCAAAGCACAATATAATTTTAGAAGACTTAAAGCAATGCACAAATAAATAACCATGGACTGCTTTTGACTAAAAAGAAAGAACCATTATGACTTAATCATTCAAGACAGAAATGAATAAATCATACAATAAGAAAATGAATAAGTATTCAAAAAATAGTTAATTTTAAGAAACTCATCTAAAATATTCTATTCCTGGCAGATATTCTTAAAAATAATTAGAGCAGAATACATTTAAAAATAAGTAATACGTTATAATATTTTCATATGTTGTATGGCATACCTAGGTTTTATTTCAAAGTGAATTTTTCCAATTTGCATGATACTTTCTTCGAAATCGGATTCTAAATCAAGACTGTTAGAAAAGAAGAAATATATATATATATATATAATTCAATTTTAACATTCAATAATACTTACAATAATAAATAGTCATAATTAGAATAAGCATGTTATATATAATTAAAAATTTGCTTGTAATACAATAAGACAAGATTACACAAGATATTTTTAAAAATAAAATTTGTGATTTCAAAAATCTTGCAAAGAGCGTAAATAATATGCCTAATTGATTTTAGTTTTTCTGAGAACATCAGGGTTTTAACTTAAGGGGGGGAAAAAAAGACCTGTGAGCATTTACGACACAAGTGACAGCTTGCCTCCCATTTCAAAGAAAAATAAATCAACAAAAGAAATATTTGTAACCAGCAATATCAATCTGATATATCCAGCATTGCTCAGAATAAAAATATTTTTATGTCATTTGTTTGTAAAAATTTATCTATTAATTCAATCTTTATCAAACCTTCTTTAAACTAGTATTAAAGAGAAAAATTTGTTGTAATAATTTATGGTTATATTTATCAAATATCAAATAGTTACTGATGATAATGTGACATCATACTTGTGAAAATGTATTAAATATTAATAATCAATACAGTACCAACATGCACATAAACACATTTTTTTTTAATATATAAGATATTGATGCTGGCACATTTAATCACCAAAATAATTCACCAAATGTGTGATGTTTGTTAATCAGGGATTAATAGTCAAAAAAGCTGAAGATGTCATGTTGATCATAGTTAAAATTTGCAGATGCCATGCAGTAAAATCTAAAATGTATCAAAGATAAACAGTTCATCTAAAAGTTCCTCAATGGTAAGCAGTTAAGCAAAAAGTAAATGCATCTTGATGCATGCTGAAAAATGATCTTTCAAATCCGTAAACGAACAGTAGCAGTCAACGGGTTTATTGCTTTTATCCAAACAATAAATGTACAAAGAAAAAAAAATCTAATATCTTTACTTTGAATTCTGTTTGAATTTATTTTATAACTACTAATCTTATTTACTGGATTAAATCATTCATGGTCATACTATTTTAAAGGTAAAAAATGACATAAGCATTTTACGCAGAATTCATACAACAATTCTTTAACCTGTTTAGGACCATGATCACATTTACATGATCATACGATTTTCTCTTCACGACCCACAGTGTCATATATGAGACAAGCCTTTCTGCTTTTATCCACCCACGATCAAGCCAGTGTGATTTCTATTGGGATGTTTTATTTAAATTTTCAAACACTAGATGGCAGTTAAAATCTGTTATAATTTTAAAAAATATTTCACAGAGTGTTGATTTTCAACACACATTCGGTTCCGAGTATTTTTTTTTTAAATTTTTTTTATTTGATCTGGGGTGTTTAAACACCTAAGATCAAATAAAAGCTTAACCCACATCTTAAGGTCAAGCTTAAACACCCCAGAGACAACTACACCAGCTCTTTCAAGAGATTGGGCATTTAAAGGGCCATTATTTATTTTGTTCTGGTTTTTTTGTAATATTTTGACTGAGTGGGAAAAGGATGGAATGCTTATTTGTTTACGTAAGAGAAATAGATCTGTCATTTGCAATTTCGGGTTCTCTATATAGTATTTTGTATATTTTTGATCAGTTCTATTTTGCCTTTCTATTACAGAAAGAGCAAAATACTTAACAGTCTAAATATATGGCATTTGACCTTCATATGCAGGCAGGTATTGGCTTCTGTTCTGCGTTTCTAGATTTGATAGATTTATATGTATAAACAAATGGCTCTCTAAAAGTGCATGAGTGATTTAAAGAGACTCCAGAGTTCTTGTTCATAGCTTTAGGTTTTTTTTTTGTTTTTTTTCGTTAGGAGAAAATGGGGAAATGTGTGATTAGGAGAAGATAACTGATGCTGGGGGTGAGAATGAAATATTATACAATTTTTTTTATAATTTTGCGTGTATGATATTTATTTTTATGGGTACAATTAAAATTTGAGTGTTTTGCTTATTTCATTCATTCTATTAATCTTATAGTCTTTACACTAATACATATTAAGTAGAAGTATATTACAAATGTTACTTTAAAATTAAAGTCACTACATTAAAATGAAGATTTCATATAAATTTTTTGGTGAAATTAAGTTTAATTATGAAATGACTCATGGTGATGCACCAATTTGGAGTGTTTGGTCCTGTGAAAGTGCTTTGTTTCCACACACTGGTCCTAAAGGAATTAAATAAAATTCTAAATATTTCAAAACCAAAAATAAATTTTATAAAAGGAAGGGGGAAATTCGCAAGCATACTTCATGTTAAAATGATTTTCAGATTCATCAGTCAGAGAAAGTAGGAAACAAGGAATGTCTTTGTACTCTTCAAATTTTTTCAATATTGCTGGAGCACTAACAGCTAGGTGAGGATTTTCTATCACAGATTCTGCATCTAGAAATAAAATAATATATAAAAAATAATTTCTATTTGTGTATTTTTAACTACTGGGAACTCATTCCATTAAAATACATACCTTTCTTTAAAGATGCTAAGTTCCGTTCAAAGTCAGCAACTTTAAATCTCTAGACAAAAAGTAAAAGATTATTTTAAATAAATAAATAAAGCATGGAAATTAAATTTTCCCATAATTAATCATGAGAAAATTAGCAATTAATTTTTATTTAATATGTTCAAGTCTTGTTGCTGTTGAGTCGAAGTTAAAACCATTTAACATATTCCTTGAAATATTTTATAAATCTTTTAGAAACACTATTGATTAATATTTAATTATAACTGAAGACATTACATAATTAAAGCATTTAAGAAGTCATTATTAAAGCATTACATAATTAAAGCATTGAAAATTATATTTCTAACTAATTTTCATTTTGACAATAATTTCTTTTAAAATCAGCTAATAAATATTAAATACTTTGGTTGTTTTTATTTTTTAAAAAAAATAGGCTTACTAAAATTAAAATAAAATTATTCTATTACTGCAATATATATATATATATATATATATATATATATATATATATATATA
>JAPMOR010018816.1:0-42872 GCA_026543865.1 Argiope aurantia | reverse complement strand
AACCGAATAGAAGAAGAAATTGCTGAAATTTTAACTTTGATTTATTTTATCAAGGGAGGCATATTATGTACAAGGAAGTGATGATAATATTGATGTCCATTTACATCGCAATACAAGTGTGAAAGAGCAAAAGATACCAACATTTTCCCCTTCATTGATTTTACTATGAGATTTTGATAGGGATTCCTTGGACATGCTTAGGAAAGAGAAATTTATGTATCTTTAAAAGAAAGAATGTGGTAAATATTAAGGATTTTTACTCTCTTCACTCGGAGTGTGAGAAAATGCTGCAATGGTGAGATCAGCAGTTTTATAGAGTATGTGCAAAATTAATTAAATAAAAAGCGAGAACTGGAGCAGAAAATAGGAGAACATTTTAGAATGAAGTTAACATGAGCTGAATTAAGATAAAAATTTGGAAATTAATTAAAATTTAAATTAGATTTTTAAATATTTTCATTGACTAATAATTGGATTTTTAAATAATCATTACATTGATTTGTAATATAATAATGTTTAGTAAAAATCAATAGTATTTATTTTTTATTTGTTGATTATAGAAAAATAAATGCATCTTAGATTACATTGTGCCAAGTATATGGTTTACAAAAATTTAGCAAATATAAATTTCTTTCATTTAATATAATTAAAGTCAGAAACATAGAATTATATTATTAACTAATGAAATATTCAGAATAAATGTATTATCTTATTTATTACAATTTTTCAGACATCATATTTAACAAAAATTTCTAATATCACATTTGATTTAATAACATAATTATTTTTAAATAAATATAAAAATTTCCATCTCACCTCATTTGTAAAGCAGAATGTATTTTGTGGAAATAATCGTGAACACTTTGTAATGTATCAGTAATATCTACTTTTTCTTTAGATATTGCTTCATTCAGTAACTATGAAGTAAATTTTGTTAATAAACAATTAATAAGTAGAACAAATTTTAAATTAATCAGTTTTAAAAATAATCAGAATATATTCCAATATGAATCACATATTCAATATATATTCACGGTGTGAACAAATTAATAGGGCAATTTCATAATTGAATTATTTGCAAAATATTAATTTCAAGGTAGCAGTTGAATAACAGATTAGTTATATTATTAAAATTACATGCAATAAATAACCTTTTTTTGGTTGCATCCCTCGTGTATTAATAAGTTTCTTAAAATTATAATTGAGTCAATTATAATGCATGAAAGTACAGCACAGTGCAGTAATCATTTGACTGTCAATTTCAATACATAAAAAACTAAACCATTTAAAAGTAATACTAACTAAATCAAAATAAGCTATCCTTACTGATTTGCCGATATAAACATAATTTCTACAATGCAATAATAATTTATAAAGGTAAGAATTTTACTTTGAATAAAGAAAAAATTGTATTTTAGTAAGTTTTTTTTTTTTTTTGCTTTATTTTAAAAACTATCTGCAAAAATTTTGGAAAGTAGAACAGTTTTAAAGATATCCAACTGAAATCAGAAGTAAAGTTACAAATTTTTAGAAAGACTAGAAATACAAATTATGTAAAATATCTGAAATTAAAATGTGTTTTTGAAAGCAGGAAAAAAAATTATATAATAATTGACTATTGTATTGAGATACAAATATCTGAACAAGCACATAAATTTATTTTATAATTAGGTTTATGAAAAAAATAACAGAGCCACTTACATGATCAGTATATTCCAACCGTTTATACAAATTAGCGACACCATCCAAAGAATTTTTTATATCTTCAGCACAAGCCTTATTCTAGAAAATAATATATATATATATATTGAAAAAAAATGGCATCCTAAGAAGTATCCAGAACTAGTTAATTTTAAAATTTACAAATAATGAGTATGGAATAGTAAGTAAATAATGTGTATAGTGAAATAATGAGTATAAAAAATGAAATAACTCTTTGGCAATTTCATTAAAATTGGATAAAATTAATACCTGAAGGAAAACTTAATGCAAAATTGAAATTAATTACATATTTACTTAAGCAGGTATGTAATAACAGTTTTTAGATTTAAATTACAAAAGCTTGTATTTGAAAACCAAATTGCAAATTTTATTTTACTACAAAAAGATACTTTTTTCTTATTTTTTTAATTCGAAAAGAAGTAACTAAAAAAAAATGTAATAACATTTAATATTTTCAAAAAAAAAAAACCATTACTTAGTATTGCTATAAATATGAAAAGTCTAAAAAAATTATCAAGGTATCTAAAATTGAATTCAATGAAATACAGAATTGAAAAAGTAAAGCTCTTACTTTATCAATAAGTGTTTTGACGTCATGACCAATATGTTTACCGACAAGCATACAAAAACTACAAGTTAGCTGATCATCTACTTCACAGTAAAATTCCACAGTTTTGTTTTCATGTTCAGGACATCCTTCTTGTACCATAGAATTATATCTAATAAATGAAAATAATTTTAAAATTAGCGCATATGTTTAAGTCTCCAAAAAAAAAATTCATATTAATATGAACATTTAAAATGATTATCCATATTTGATTTCTTTAAAATAGTAATAGAAGCATGGAAAGGCTTTAAATAAAAAGATTAAATATGATTCGTAATCCTTATTCTGGATTTTTTTTTCATTAAAAAAACTTCAAAAATGAGTATAAGTTTATGAAATTTACTAAAAAAAGTTCCAATGACATAGTATTTAAGAAAAAAGAAAGTTGTTAATTCACATGAAGTATAAGACAAAATTATAACAATATGCTTATAAAAAAATTAATATCATTTTCATAAATATATTTATAATAAATCAATAAAAAATTTCACAAGGATTAATTTTTGAATACTTTTTTTTAGGTTTAGCAATTGATTTTGTAATTCAAGATTATATATATATAATTCAATTTTTCTATATTGCATAAAGTTTCTTATTATTAATAGATTTGCTAAATAAATTAATTCAATATGTCTTACTTGAATGTACAAATTAGAAAAATAATGTACAAAATATGAAGAAATTATAAAAATAAACAATGAATGAAAAATGGATACTTATTTATCTTAGTTTAAAATAAAAAAATACAGAACATAAAAAAAAAGTCATAAAACATTATCTTAAAACTTGGCAAAAATATAGCATTTCAAACAAAAAAGATTAAAACAAATTATGTTCCAGTTTATGATCAGTCAATAAAACCTCTGTCTGAAGAAGTTTCATGTGCTTTCAATGGCTTATTATCTTGAAGACTGTAAGAACAATATTATATTTCAGGTAGGCATTAAGTAATATTAATTGACCATCATGGCTTGAAATTCTCTAGATGATTATTACAGGTACAGTGTTTTGAATATGTTACTGGCAAAGTATGAAACACTAGCATTCTATAGAATGCCTAAGGCATTATATATAATACTGGACTTTTTCCAACAAATTATGAAATAAGAGAATTATTACATACTTTCTCTAAGCACTGTTTATAATACCTAGGCATTCCATAGAATGATAATATTATTTGGGCAAAGTATGAAAGTTCTGATAAAACTATTACATAAATGACTTGCAATCCTCAAAAGTACAAATGTTATTCTGAAAAAATAATGAGAATGTCATTTAAAAAAATTATTCAAAATACATAAAGAAAAATAAAGGTTGTACAAAACAAAATTGATGCTTTTCTTATTAAGGTAAACAAAATTTTCATATGAAAAATAAGAAATTAAAATTAATCTACTTGTTGCAAACATGGTAGGCTTGAATGACATTTTGAATTAGATTTCATTACATTTTTCATGCAAAGACATTTCTTACTTTGGCACTTTGTTTTACACATACATTTGACAGATCCTTGGCCACTGGACTGAGCAATTGCAACTGTCCAGAGGAATTTTGTGATCAGGAATATATCCAATTCTAAGCAAGTTCTTAGGGCATAAAGTGAATTGTGGTCTCACTCTTGTTTTAAAATTCCTCAAAAGTTAACCAAGTTGGTCGAAATCATCCTCTGTTACACTCATTATAACTGCCAGTATATTGTGTGAATCATCTTGTCCCTTGCTGACGTCTGCAATAAGAACTCATGCAGTAGCTCCCAAAAGAAGCAGTTGGAATTTTTTTTTTCTGAATTCATTTTTATTTTCTTTATTGTATTTCCAAATTGATTTTACAATTTATTTTACTTTTAATAGCATTTTTAGTTTTGAAACAAAGGGTGCATTTCATTTTATCATCTTTATAAGAATGGTCAAAGAGGGTATGAATTTTTTGATGACACTCAAGCATGCAAGTGCTTCACTTAGATACAAATCCAAACAAAATGAGATGCAATCAAAACAATTCAAAGATGTATTTCATACTTTGCTGGTTTTTCATTTGGAATTCTATAGAATACCTAGAAAATATGTGAAATATGTATCATTTCATACATTGCCAGCTAGTATTAAGCATTCTATAGAAAGGTGGATTTCATATTTTGCCAGTAACATATGCAGGTGAAACTTTCACTTTGTTCTTCACTCACTATTCTTATATTTCTAGAAAATTAATGAAATATGATTGAATGAAAAATATTATCATAATCATTCTATAACCTAAGGTCTTATATTTCTCCAGTATGCTGCTTATATAATGAACAGGATTTTATTTATTTCTCCAAAATTTATGAGCAAGCTTGTTTAAAAACAATCCAAGATAGGATTTTTTCTGCTTTAATATTAAAGATTATTTTCATTACACTTTTAATTTCTAGTATCAATATGCTTTTTCATAATCTTATTTGTGTTAACCAGCAAAACTGACAATATTTTATTCTCAGTTGAAAAAGTAGTAATATATGTATTTTATGTAACTTCCGTGTAATTCCAACAATAAGTAAAAATCATTCAAAAACATCCATTGAGAATAACTGTAGAATTGAGATTTCTTATTAATCTTTTTACAACAGATAGAATGACTAACTGTTAGTACAACTACATTACTATTATTGTACACTAACACAAAACTTTTCTTGTTAAAAAGAATGGATTACAATATTTAAATTGTTTCTAAATAACCTTGGTCTGTATTGCAAAAATGAAAACACAAAGCTAAATTTCTTCTTCTTTTTTTTCCAAATGGCATTTTTTCAAAAATTGCTACAGACTCATTTATTGAATGCAAAAGTGGGACCTATGGATTATCCTAATGCACTTGGTTCCATCTCCCAAATGAGCAAAATAAACACTTTTAACAACTGAAATGATATTCAATTTCATCATAAAAATCCACAAAACTAAAATTTTTATTTGGATTATCCAAGAATCTTACCTTTTGCACTATTAAACAAATAAACTAATTGTGTGACTTATACATTAAAAAAAGATGAAATACTGTAATGAAACTCAATCCTAGAACTCAAAGAAACTCTGATCAGCATAAATTGATAAAAGTTATATGTATAGTTACTTGAACATACATATTCACTTTACGTTTCTAAATGTTGATAAGAATATTATTATTTGTGTATATCAGCTCATCAATTTCTTAATTTTCAATTGCTAAGTCTAGTAGAAACTGAGAGTTCTTCCAATATTTTGATGCTTGTAATAATAAAATCATGTAGAAAGAGCTTACCCAAACGATTATTTTAAACTCCAATACAAAGATGTCTGTGTTTGACTGATGTTAGATTGTACCATTTAATTATTTTATTTATAATAAATACCACTTTAAAAATATGTACATGATTTAAAAAAAACATGTACATACTTGTTTTCTAAAGAAAAAAATTTAATAAAAATATGCAGCTACATCAAAAAGCAGACTCAATATTAATCATTGTTATTATTAATATAAATAAAAAATTACAGAGGATATTGATTATCAATAAAAGATAGCTTACGCTTCAGCAAAAATTCTCTTTTGTTCATGCTTTTTTTCACTTTTACCCTGATGAACCTATGAAAATATATTAATGTGACATCATATGTTAATGTTCAAATTATGAAAAATAATTTTCAGAAAGATTAAAACATTAAAATTGGTATTTTCACATATTTCTCTACAAATATTAAAATTAATCTATGTATGCTATTTAAATTAAAAATGGACTAAAGAGAAATAATTGATATTTACATGTTCTTTCATAGGAGACAAAACTGCAATCTATTTAATGATTCTTTTCTGAAAACCCTGATTCGTTTTTCAAAATTATTTCAAAAGTCATACATTTTTTAAGTGGATAATATACTTACACCTATAAATTAAAATATATTATCTATTTTCCAAAAAAGATTTATTTATTAATAAAGGTTTAGACTATAACTCAGATAATCTGAAAAAAAATTAGGTTTAATTATTTAGACAAATTCTGAATATAAATCTTAAATAAATTATGATTATATTGCCAATTATTTTAAAAATCTAAAAATAAAATACATATGCAGATGAAAATATGCAATTTTTAGACATTCTTCTTATTCATTTATATTTTTGTAAATTATAGTAATTTATTGAACAAATGCTGATACATTGACTATGCATCACAGAAAATGTATTATCAAAAGTTAAATACTGAATAAACAAGATATGTTTTGAAATAGAATGAAAAAAAAAATGTATGCCCATAAAAAATTGCAGGATTGGCAAATTTTGTTACATTCATGCTGTTCACACAAAATATGAAATAAGAGAAGATTGGGATTAATAAAAAAAGGGATAATAAAAATTGATTACTTTATCAATTTGTTTTTTCCTTGATTTACTGCTACCTACACTTATGGCTAGAAAAAACAATTTCAAAATAAAATGTAATTTCAGGCCACATTTTCATTAACAATATGTTGAATAGAATATATATCTTTCACATTACACATGATAATTATATGCACATATGATTTTTTAATACTTAATTTTTATAACCCACTGGATAAAAAATAAAGCTAAAAATATCAATCTGACTTACGTCCTAGCAATCAGAACAGAATATGGTCAAAATCAATGACAACTGGGTACCAAAAAATAAAAAATAATTTTTACAACTTTTTCTTTTTTGTTTAAAAAACAAAAATGTTTTAAGTTTCTTGATTGATTAGTTTTTCCCTTGGTTTATACAGAATAAAAGGCTTCATTTATTAATATTTTTAAGTGGCTCTTTTACTTTCCACCTTTAATAAAAATAGATGTTTTTATTTATGCTTGTATTCAGTTTGAGGATGAAAGTTAAAATAAAACTTTTTTAACAATATTTGAAATTAAAAGGCTGAAGCATGTTCAAAACATATTCGATGTATATTAATTTGAAATTTCAATTAAAAACATTATTATTAGGAATAAACTTCCTTTAAGGATTTTTAATCAATATTTATACTCATGTCTTTTATAATTCTGATGAGAGATATTTATTGCATATTTCTTTATTTGTGTATTAAAAATTTATATATTCCTTTTTTTAAGAATCTGTTGTTAAATATTCTATCTGCTAAGTTTTCTTATATACCTTAATATGCCTTTTAACCACAAAAAATAATTTCAAAAATTCTGCTTAATAATTTACTTTTAAGCAGTATTGTTAACAGATTTTTTTTTACTGCCCTTCTAAATTTCTTACTGCTAATGGATATTGTAATTATTAGGTACTTTTCAATTAACACTCCTAATCATCACCAAGCTTAAATGTTGATGAGGTTTTAATCTAGCTTTTATTAACAGAATACAGTAGATGTTGCTTAACGTGATTACAGTTAACGTTATCATTCAGTTTATATTACCAAACATTTCTGATTCTGAATCGAGGTACTCAAATGTATGGAAAAGTATTCATTTAATCTAAATACTACAATATTTAATGTGATCAGTTTTGAAGCAGAAAATCCAACAATCTTTCATTTTCAAAACCCTTAATGATAGGCATTTGTGAAATTGCTTGCACTACTTGTCAGAAAACATCTGTGAATAATTTTTCCTATGGGATAGGATTCAAATTCTTTTGTTAAGACTAGAGTTATCTAGATAGTTTTAAATCTATAGCTACGCTGTAGTTCTGGCTTGAATTTGATGGACTGACATAATCCATTAATAACGGCATTTGAATCATGAAAGCAAAATGGATAAAAAAGAATATATTTGAAATTTAAAGACATAAATAAAATTCTTAACAGTTTAAAATTTACTTAAAATTCCTCAATGTAATTCAAAATTTCAATGTCTCTTTATAAAATTTTGTAGGATCATGAACTTTTGGTGAGGAAGACAAAGCAATAAACATTGATAGTTCTGAATGGAATGAGTGTGCTGAAAAAACTCTCCCACAAATGTGAAATGAGGCAAACACTAAATATCCTTAAACCTGGTATTCTTATTCATGGTATCTGTACTATGTATTTGTATTATTATCTTTATTATGTTTTTATAAACGATACTATATAATTTTTTAATGCTATTCTTGGAATAAACAGGGTGTGTAGTAAGAAACTGCTGTAAAAATTAAGTACTTTTAAGCACCTTAGACCCAAAAATTAAGCACCTTTGTAAAGTATGCATAAGTAAGCTATGTATTTTCTAAGCATGGCATTTTTTACTCTTTTATAATAATGCATAGATTTTATTGAAAAAAAATTCTTAAAAATTAATTCAAGATGCTTATTTTTAAAATTTTAATATTTATTTCTGTATTTGCAAAACATTTTCTGTTGTAAAATTATGCCTTTTTGGATTACACAAAAGCATAGAAATGATCATAAAAATGGAAGGAAAAAAAACAATACCAAAAAAATTAAGTCAACTTGTATAAGATTAAAGAAAGAAAGGTCTCTGAGCTTTTTTCACATTTCTTAAAATTGAAATATCAGATAGATACAACATTTGTGAAAATGTCGATAGTGATGTAGAAGCTGAGCATGACCACAAATTTTGTATTTAATTTTTATATAAGCAACAATTAAGATCCAATATGGATGGCATGGAGAAAGTAAATTTCTCCCTGCACTGACACCTTCTATCAAGTAATTTTATTTGCAATCTTATAAAGCTAAGAACTAAAGAATCCTATTATTATCATCATATGACTGCCTAAACTGCCATGAAATTGATGATAGAACAATGCCATGTTCTAAATGTTTCTTAAATCCTTTTTTAATAGAAAATAATGGCAGCGTTCACAAATGATCAGACTAAAAAGAAATTATCTTATTGCTTCTTATTTCTAAATTGTAGTAAAAGTCTTATTAAAACTTAATGAAAACCTGATTTTTAACCCACAAAAAAAAATCCTTACTTAAAAAAATTACAGAAGAAATGTTATATATATTTTATGAAGAAATGAAAATGCGTTAACAAGTCAAATGTTCATAAATAATGGAAACAAATTGATAAAGTTAAAAAAAATCAGCTCTGTAGTTAGAAGCAAAACGGAAATAAATCAGAATGTCTTCCCAAAACTTTCTTGCACATTGCAGGAAATGCCTTGTGAAAACATTGGCATACAATAACTACGGAATATTAACATTATGTGTGAATTAAATATTTATACTGATTCTATCTATTGTGTGATTGTTAGCATTTTAGGATTAATCTCCGGCAAGTAGTCGAAAAGCGAATGTGGGTTTTAGATGCATTTTTCTCAATTGATTAAAACAAAAATTTGAGTCAAAAGTACACTTGCAATCACAAAATTGCATACCAAATTTGATATATTTAAGTCATTGCATTTTTGAGTAATCGGGTTTACATATTTCTGAAAGTACAGATCAACTGCGGTGAACACCATGTTGGATTTCACTCAAAATTTAACATATTTTTATACAATGGATATTAATCTGTGTACCAACTATCTGTGTACTGTTAACTATCTAACTCTCTTCATTTTGTAGCTATCATGTTAGCTTATATTTGAACAGCCGGACAGATTCCTCTGAACAGATGTTGCTGAAAATTTGATCAAAATCTACAAGTTTGATGTGGAAACTATATACCAAATCTCATCCATTAGCTCAAAGTGCTTTAGGGCTATCTTTGTCACAGGCAGTCACTTTTGTATGTATTTTTGAGTTCAAGGAGGTATAAAACATGGCAATTCATCAAAATCTCAAGTACGAATTTTTCTACAATAGCAATATTTTCACTAAATTTTGTATACGAGAAAGTAAAAATTCCGATTAAAGCATTTTTAAAAAAAAGTCTTTCTTGAAACCAGCGTGAAACAATATATTGCATTGCTTAAAAATTTAGCAGTTAAAGAATTTTATTCAATGAACATGCTTTACAATTTCTTAAGTTTAAATAAAAGCAAAGAAAGCATTTTTTCCTCCCTTTTACTGAAATTTTAAAAGCTGCAGAATAATATGATTCAATGATTTGAAGAAGCAATATCATTTTGCATTCCATTATAAGAAAAATCTTTCCTATAAACTGTGTGCAAAACTAATTTCACAGAAATAATTTAAAAAATTACATTCAACCAAGCAAAATTTTATTTTTCATTATTTATTTATTTATATTATTTTTAACCTTTAAAACAGTGTTAAAATAATTTTTATGCGATATTATGCTTTGATGTTAGGATGAAAACATATGAAAATTCTATTTTTTAATTAAACTTCGAATTAAAAGTTTGAGAAATCTGTTCCAAGTGTGCCTCTAGCAACCAAAAAATAACTTCCAAAATTTCATGCTCCTAACTTCAATGGCTTTATGCTGAGCATTGCTCAGGACAAGACTTTATATATAAAGAGATTTCATTGGGGAAAAAATTTCTATAAAAGTTAGAAAAAGAAAAAAATCATTATAAAATTATAAAATCTAAATCCTGAAATAAAAAAGTAAAACTTTTATTTCTTTAAAAATAATTAAGTAACAGATCCAGCAATTTTTTTTTTCCTTAACCAAAACAAATTTGGCAAGATTAGTTCAATAAACAAATAATTGGGGACATACAAAAAATACTGCAGAAGATATCATGGTCATTGAAAATTTAAGGTTTCAAGTTAAAATTTCATCATACTGGATTTTACCCTATTGACGCAATTACAATTCGATATAGTACAGTTGAATAACTATTGTAGGCCATTCAAGCAATTACTCCAAAACGACATATTAATGAGAATGACTGGATATGTTAGTGTTTTTAAAGCAGCTTTTTCCATGCTCGATATATCACTTTGGTGCATCAAATTTATTCTGCTATTTTCTTATTTTTCATTGATCGGACCACATCACATATTCTTCTTTAATAACACATAAAAGTTTACATATACATACCTGGCATAACTTAAATAAATTCCTCAATATCTAAAACATTAAAAATTGAAATTGACATGTTTTTCGATTCATAATAAGTATGACATTTTGTACTGCCCCTTCCATATAACTATTCCAGTATTTTAATAAATGGCAATGTGCACTTTTAAAGAAAAAGGGGGGAAAACCCGGAAAGGGGCGTGAAAGAATTATTAAGCATTATCTTAATATGTGCTGGAAGCCCTGGAATACTTCTTTGGATTCTTTCCCTTTGTTGACTTCCTTAATTTATACATCCAGTATTCAAGCCTTTACAACCATGATTTCAAATTATCTTATTTTATATTGTGGGGAAATAAAAAAACGAAAAGCTTTTTTCATCTTCAAGAGAAAGTTAAGCACGTTTTAAGGACTTTTTCTGAAACTAAGCACTTTTAAAGTGCTTAAAAATGGTTTTCAAATTTAAGCACTTTTCATGACACTACACATCTTGATAAATTATACTAGAACATGAAGTAAGCATTTTTCATTTCTTTTCTTTTGATATAAAAAAACAAAGTTTGATTTTATCTAAATTAATTATTATCAAAATTCTTAAATCTTGAAGTGATCACATTAAACAGCAGCTACCATATTTTATTATTTACTAACCACCTTTGGCAACCAGCCGGTTCGCAAATCTTAATGCTTCGTCAAAATTTTAATAATTAAATATTTTATGTAATTTCTACTTTACTAGCTTCTTCATCAAAATATTTTAAAACTTTAAATTTTGATAGTCATATAATTCACTCAAAATATTATAAAAGCATTCAGCCATAATGTAATATGTATGTGTCTAATTTTCTGCTAGCTCCCTTTAGAATTTATGCTTTAAATTAAAGTCAAAATGATTAATATAATAATATTTTTTACTAAAACAAAGCATTTTTTTAATAATATGATTACTGAAAACAGAGTCACTGAGCATTTAAAACTTATGGGCACTAAAGAATATCTTTCTTAATTTATGTAATATCTCAAAAATTAGTCAACAAAATTTTCTCAGATTCATCATGAGCAGATCGATTAATTAACAATGTTTAATTTTAAATGCATCAAACACTCAGAAAATAAGCTTAATCGTTTAAAATAATCGGTCGAAAACAGGTTAAAAATGCTACTTAAAAACCGCTGTGCTTAAAACTATAAGCATATACAAAAAAATATATAACTAACATAAATACAATTTAATTACAAAAGCACATAACTAACCTAAAAAATAATTTAAATCAAGTCAATAGCCGTTGAAAATTTTTGTCAACAATCAGAACACAATGTGCATGCATGAATTTTCAACGCCAGTTACGGTAACGCAATTGCGTGAATTTTTCTACGCCAATTGGGGTAACACTATGCACTATTTTTAATTTCCTTTATTCTGTGTTATATTAATTCAAAAGTACTTCAGAATGAATCTGAAAGATCGATTAATTAACAATGTTTAATTTTAAATGCATCAAACATTAAGAAAATAAACATAATTGTTTGAAATAATCGGCCGAAAAATGTTAAGCCTAGCCTCATTACTGTTGGGGAAAAAAACTGAAGCCCTACTCATTTTGCGGTGGGGAAAATGAAAAGATTTTTTTGGTGGGAAAGTTAGTTTTTAATTAATAATTAAAATTCTAATTAAAAATTCAAAAAAAGGGACCCCAGGTGCACATTCCCGACCTCCAAGGTATACATGTACCAAATTTGGTAGTTGTAGATCAAACGGTCTGGCCTGTAGAGCGTCAACACACAATCATTGAGCTTTATATAAGTATAGATTATTAGATTTAAATAAATGTGTCAGGATGGAGAAGAAACCCAATGAGAATAGAAACAAATTGAGCAATGAATGACAAGAATGAAGATTAAATTACTAAATATCTCATTTATAATATCTACACATAGAACAATTTGACAGCTAAAAAAAAAATACTAAAATCAGAAATAGCTCTTACTTTTTGGAAACAAAGACTGCAGAAGTTTAATTGACATTCATCGCATTGCCATAATGCTTGATTTTTATGACAATGACCGCAAACATGAGTCGAACCTTTGAAAAAATAATAACTTTCAAGAAAGATAATTGGTATTACAATGGAATTTGCATAATTCACTAATCTTAAATGTACAGCAAAATTTTAAATAAAATTAACATATTTTTTGAATATTTCAGATATTGATACATATTTTGAAGATGAAAAAAAGTACCTGAAATTGCTTATTTAAAGCATAAAAGACATTTAAAAAAAACCTTTTTCAGTATTTTGGAAGGAACCTAACTATCATGGAGAATCAGAGTACCATCTGGTAGTGTCTCTTATTTTTAATAATCAGTCTACAAGGACAAGCAGTTTTTATAATAAACAAAAAATAAAAAATAATTTTATCTAACTTTTAATTTGCTAATGGAATTTCTTCTATTGAATCACTAAAAATGCAAGAAAAACTTACAATGAATCGATTCTATCTAAAATCCATGCATAGAGTATACAAAATATTCAAAGAGAATTGTAGAGGGCTCACTCTCTGCAGCTGGCCTGCA
This sequence comes from Argiope aurantia, assembly GCA_026543865.1. Lineage (NCBI taxonomy): Eukaryota > Metazoa > Arthropoda > Arachnida > Araneae > Araneidae > Argiope > Argiope aurantia. The sequence goes on along the minus strand of JAPMOR010018816.1, from coordinate 29,094 downwards.
TGTAATATTTTCTGGTTAAGAGAAAACTTCAGAGTTCTCTAATACACATGTTTATTGCATGGACATGTACAATGCATACAAGAAAAAGTATGTAATATATGCAAATGAAAATGAACACACTTACTCCTTTGACTTTGTAATTCGTAAAAAGAGTTGAGAAATGAATAAATTCAAATTTCCTTCCAGTTGGCCTTTAACACATTCAATTTTTTTAAAAAAAAGGAAAGATTTTGTGATAAAAATTATCATGCAAATCTGAGAAAGATACCTCTGTATCAGGACTTATGACACAACATTTTTTGCTTGATTTTAATTCATACTTTAGAAATGAGATCTACTTCATCACAGCTTAAATTAAAAAAAAAAAAAATCTTCCAAAGGAGCATTGCAAACATGTTGTTGAAGATAGGATTACTCAATTAAATTTAGACCAGCTATTTAGAAAGTGCAACATAATTGATCAGAAGATATGGATGTTAAGTTAAAACTCAATTTACGACTTTCTAGTAGGCATCATGAAAAAAAATTCACTAAACAAACTAAGGGTTATCAAGAAAATGCCTACAAAAAAGGTTTTAATAAAACAAGCAAGGTTCTACAAAAAGGCTTGAATAATCAATGTCAAGACATATTGCAACAAAAAGGCATAATTTAAAAATGACAAAATGATTTTGATAATTAAAAAAATAATTGGTTTTACTGAAAAAATGCAGATACTAATCTGATAGAATGTATATATGTAATGATCATTTCCAATAATGGATATTTAAGAAAATGTTTACTATAATGTTTAAAAACAGCTATTTTTTATCAAAAACTAAATTTTTAAAAAATACCATATCAATTTTTTTTAAATTCAAACTAACAAGATTTTATTTTTCTTAAGAAATACACAAAATAAAACATTACTTATTCTAAAGAATTACTCTTAAAAAGCAATGCTAAACAAATTCTAACAATAAAATATCATTTGTAATTAAAATTTATAAAATATTTTATTACAGGTGTATTAGGATGTTAAGTATCATTTTCATATTTCAGAAAATTATTCTAGAAAAAAATAAATAGAATATCTCCTCACCTTTAAGAGAATCTTGACTTTGATATCTTTTATCATTATGCACCATTTTCACTTTTAAGCTACACAAATAACAATAATTATTAATATTAAATTAATCATAATAATGCATTTTATAACTGATACAATAAAAAAGTTTCCAATTTCTTTCAAATAAAGTTTAATAAATTAATAATAATTTATTTGTTCACACAAAAAAAAGGGGAAAGAATAAAAAATGGAAAAAAGGGGAAAGGGATTTCAAATGGGGAAAAAATAAAAGTTTCGTTCACTTTTTAAAGGTTTTTTAAAAAATAAATTCACAAGTATTTTTTTAATTATTTAATTTATTAGAGGTCATACATTAACATTATGGTATGTTATAACATACAATCCTTTACTGTGAAGATATGATTTCTGCATAACTTTATATTATACTACTTAATTAATCTAAAATATTTTAGTAATTAGTTAATAAAAGTTTATTTTTAGACTTTTGGCTTAATAAAAGTTAATTTTAATAAAATAACTTATTAAAAAATTATGCAATTTAAAATAATTTTAATTAATGATTTAACATTAAAAAATTCATGAAGCAAAAAATTAAAATAAACATATTTGTAGAGATACAGAATATATTACTTATCAATACTAATAAAAAAAACTACCTAAAAACAAAATAAATGATTCTGGTTTTATTTCATACAAAAAGATCAATAGTTGTTTCCTTTATGTGATTGTCAAATCACACAAAACTGCAAATAGACAGACTGACTGAAAAGCCTTTCATTCAAAATTTTATATAGATAAATAATTTTACTTTAGACTCTAAACATTTTTTTTTTCATCTAGAGCTTTTTTTTTTTTTTAATTATACTTAAATGCGCATGAATAACCTGACATAAATTATAAATTTTGGTAAGGAGTTAGGTTTGGAAGGGGAAAAATCTCTTAAAATGTGGAGAATCCCCAAATATTGAAGTCAGATACTTTGGTAATTACAGTACTGACTATCTCACAGTGTACTTCAAATGCAAGGCAGGGAGATCTATATTATATCTTTCAAAAAGTATGTTGGAGTACTTTTCAATGTAAATGGTCTTTCTAATGTTTTTCAAAAAGTTGTATCCATTCAACTGCCTACATTTGAGTAGTTAACAAAATATTATAATAATATAAACTGCAGCATATAATCTGCTGCATTTGGTACGTTTTAAAAAACTGAGTCTCTTGTAGCTACTTGTATTTTATTTTGTCAAACTTCTTTCTAATCTAAATAGGATTGTGCAGAATAATATAGGGGATATAGAAATTTTGAATGCATCTTCTTTCAGAACTTTTTTTAAATTAATAACTGTCCAAAAATTATTTTGAATAGAAAGAAATTATATTACAAAGTATCTACATTATCTCTTTTATTGATCATTAATTATTCTCACATTTTCCTTTATTATTTCAAATTTCTTCTAATAAAGTCTTTCCATAAGTGTCTTACAAATATGCAGGGTCTTGTGAAAGAAACTGGGACAAAGAAAAAATATAGAAACTGAAGAAGCTTTATCCTTTTTTGATAATGAAAACTCTAAAGTAACTCATTTTTTTCCCCATTTCCACTTTCAAGTAACCTTGGTTTTTCCCAGAACAGAAATTTTATTACATAGTTGAATTACATTACATAGTTTTGACTGAAGCAGAAATTATATCACACAGTTGAGGCATTTACATGTTATTTGCGAAACAAAATAAATAAGTGATCACATTAATATACGGGAGAAAAAAGTTGGGAGTGCTGCAATTCCATAGTCCCTATATAAAAACTAACCTTTTACAGAATAACTAATTGTTATATGATAAAATATACACTTCTACAAATTCTTATCTAGATAACAAAACAACTTATCTATAAGAGGTACAATCCCATTACCATTAACAAACTATCTTGATAAATGATTTGGTAATTGTTTTCAAAAAGGAAAATTACTAAGATAATAATAATTTATACATTGTGTTTTGAATTTTTCTGCATTCTAGAAAGTTATAACGCCGGTATAAAAATAAAAATAAAAGCCTCAAAATTAAGATTTTTATACACAGAATGACTAATGAATAACTAATAATAATAATGAATAGGATTAGCCATAACCATTCAAAATATAAAATAGAATTTCTTAATGGGGATTTCATTCCTAAAAACCACAAATATTATTTTTGTTGTGGGAATTAAATTTTGAAAAATTCAAAGATATTCATAAAATGAAATACACTACAGAGCATTGATAGAATATGTCATGGCATTTCCAAGATCCATAAATTTATGAAATGCCAATACACATTGCATAGAAATTGCACAAATATAAAGAAATACATTTTTACAGCTACATTTACTCAATTTTTAGCTAATTGATGTAGCTTCAAAATATTATTAGAAATAATTTGGGAGTTTGTTGTGTCATCAAAACTCTATTCAGTCAGAAGAAAGAAGATGCAAAAAGAAATCAAAAGGTATCAAACAAAGATTAAACCAACACAAAAATAAGTTTAATCCTCACTAGTTGGTTAATCACTATGATTTATCCATAGAAATTGATGACTATACATCCTAAAATTATTATTTCACAAAAACGGTTTTTACATTAAATTAAAACTCAAAAAAAGTTATTGTTTTAATGATAAAACATTTATATGCTATACCCAATCTGTAACTATAACAAACTGATGAATTGCAATTAAATTTTATTGACATATGCCATTTACCAAAGAAGATTTTACCATAAATATTTTAAACAAAATAGAAAAACCAGTTTTCAGTTTGTTCACACGTAACATTACTTAACAAAACACCAAACAACGCTGTCAATAGCATTTTCAATTTTAATGTTATACTGAAATTTAAATTATCCATCATAACATTCAATAATGTACTGTTGCCAATGTTGAAATTAGGATTTTAAACTGCTTTCTTTAGGCGTTAATTCTGAAATAGGATTTTACTTCCTCTTTTATTTTGTAGTATATACTCTTTTTAATTTGCAAAATATAATTAATTAATAATTGGCCCAATTACTAATTATTAGTAATTGGGATCAATTTAATTCATTTTTTGTCATAGCAAAAAACAAGATAAAATTTTTATTCCATGTATTCTGTATTCATGGTTTAACAGCCTGAAAAGTCAATAATTAATTGAACAAATTGTGTATGATGAGTATAGGTAACATTTGAAATTAGACAATCAATTATTTCAAATATATAGCAACTTTGCAATAATCAGAGTAATAGAACAATATGAAAAGAATTGTCCAATTACAATGCAAAATATGTTTTGAATTTTCAGCTCTAGTTTACATCTAAACAAATTTCCAATTTTTATTACTTTGTGCAGTACTTTCAATTCTAAGAAACGCAATATCACATTATTTTGATAGAATAAAATCATAAGTCCATATTTATGAATTAATGATATAATTTTAAAAATAATAATATCATTATTTATCAATTAAGAAGCTGTCAATGAAAAAGAAAGTAATGATAGCAAGAAAAAAAATCTGCTCATTGAATAATTATTACCTCGGATAAGCATTCCTAATGTTTGCACTAAGAATGCCTAAAGCATGCACATCAGGAGGAAATTTTGCAGGTGAATCATCATCTTCTAAATTAATCACTTTCTGATAAGAAAGAAAAAGTGATAAAAATTTTTATTTCAATTCAAACATAATTTTGTGAGAACATAATAAATGCAAAAGAGAAAAAAATGAAAATCCAAAGGGAAAACAAATTTAATGATTCTTCTGCTTTCTGCACAGATAAAAGAATATTTTTAAATAATTACACATTGTTTTCACTCATTACTATGATTGAGCATATTATGGTAGACTTAATGGCATGAAAAATCATATTTCAAGCAAAACCAGACTTATAAAACCAAATCTTAAATATCTTTGCAATTTCTTTTTCCACCCAAAATCTAAAGATAGATGAAAATGCTTTCTTCATTCTCCTTCAAGGAAGTTCATCTTAAAATGGAAACAATTTCGTCATTCCTCTTCAAAAAAGTTCATTTTAAGATGAAAACAATTTCTTCTATCGAAAAGAAAACTTGAGGTATTCTTGCTTTGATGGAATTTTCAGTTAGTAGTAGTATTATAATTGGCCCGATTGAGGTTTTTCTTTCCATAGCAAAGGGTCACAGTCAGCTGAATGGGAAGGAAAGGAGCAATGATTGCTATCTCAAAATTTTTTCAGGTCTTCATTAATCTTCCAGTTGAAAAGCTCAAAACTTCAATAAAATATAAAAATATTTCAAAAATCGAAATAGGAATTTTTCTATATAATTTAACTGTAAACATTTCAAAAGAAATAATTACCCCATCCACATGCACACACACAATCACTACTAAAAGGTTAGTCTCAAATCATGTAAATTTGCTTCTTTAATAAAAGTTAACACAAAAATTCATACACAGAAACAGGTTCCAATGGTCATATTACAATACAAACCTTTGAAATTGATTATGATAGCATGTATTATTTGTATATCTCAACAATTTCTCTTTAAACAATATCCTTATAAACTTATATATCTTAAAACATATAAAAATCCTTTCATCACAAAGATTTTATAAGTAAGAATATTAATATATATATATATATATATATATATACATATATACAGTAGTGGCCAAAAGTGTGGACATTTTTTGAAAGTTTCATGTTTTTCAACTTTGCGTGCTTGTAGAATATATTAATTTTCACTTAAATACAAATGTTTAGATATCAAATTGAAGGTAATTCAATGTAAAATTTAATAACAAAAACAGTATTACAATATCTGTATTACAAAAAAAGTTACGCTCATTTTAGTAGAACAATCGTAGAACACAAATCGTTTTGAATAATGACGTGTTTTGTAATAAAAGCGTACTAGCCAATCACAAACTCTGTTTTGAGGACCCATCAAATGTATGTAACTATAATTTAGGTTATTAAAAGAGTTATTGTTGTGGAAATATTTTGCGGAATGATGCATATAGTACAATTAAATAGAGTATTACTTTTTTTGAATATTTTAAGTCCTTTTTTTTAATTAAACTAATTTTAAACAAACCACACCAACAAGAACTGATTGGACATCTACAAAAAGAAGCCGAATTGTCATATTGAGAGAAAATGGCCTCTCTTATGCTGAAATTGCAAGACAAGTTGATGGTTCAGTGACTTGTTCTGGTGTACGAAAGTTCTGTTTACGTTATGTAAAAACGAAATCAGTGGAAAATAAAGCCAAATCAGGCAGAAAAAAAATGCACAACTGCTACTGCAGATAGAAAAATTAAACGGCTCTGCCTTTAAGATAGAAAAATTTCATTAGATGTGAAATGAATGCAGTGGGTATTGCATTAAGTTCAAGAACAAAAAGAGGAAGGTTATCAGGATTTGGACTACAAGCTAGAATTCCAAGAAAAAAAAAACATATTTAAATCAAAAGCAACTCGAAAAATGAGTTAAGTGGGCAAAAGAACACATTAAATGGTCAGAAAATCAATGGAAGCAAGTAATCTGGAGTGATGAGACTAAAATATCGCTCTTTGGTAGTGATGATAGAAAATACGTGAGACGTAGAGTAGGTGAAACGCTTCATCCAGATTGCATTGAAGCAACTATAAAAACAACAACAAATGCCATGATTTGGGCATATATGTCTGCAGATAGTGTGGGCCGAATTGAAGTGATTGATGGCATCCTGAATAGCAAAAAATACATTGAAATTGTTTTGGAACCAAAATTGATACCTTCCATCAGGGATTTCTTCCTCAACAAAGCACCATTTATTTTTCAGCAGGATTCAGCTCCATGCCACACAGCAAAAGTATGCAAAGCATGGTTTCAAAATAAAGGCATAGATGTATACCATGACCAGGAAACAGCCCTGATCTTAATCCAATTGAAAATTTGTGGCGACGTTTGAAAATTCTTGCACGAAAAAAACGTCCATCCCATAAAAGACAACTTATTGAATCTATAATTGATTCTTAGCATCATGTGATTATGAAAGATGAACTCCAAACACTCGTTTACTTTATGAAAAGACGCTGTGAAGCTGTCTTAAAAAATAAGGGTTATCCTACTAAGTATTGATTGTGTAAGTATCACTTTAAAAAAATGCAAATCTAAGATAAATCTTACTAAAATGAGCGTAACTTTTTTTGTAATACAGATATTGTAATACTGATTTTGTTATTAAATTCTACATTAAATTACCTTCAATTTGATATATAAACATTTAAGTGAAAATTAATATATTCTACAAGCACGCAAAGTTGAAAAACATGAAACCTTCAAAAAATGTCCACACTTTTGGCCACCACTGTATATATATATATATATAATGTATTCAAAAATGAGAAAACAATTACTTCCTATATTTACAAATATATTGTATAATTTTATACCCATTCCCAGATATACGTTATAAAAAAACCTTTAAAATGTATATAATATAACAAAACAGATATAACACAAATAGGTAAGCTTATTATGTTTTATTGGAAAATATGATAAATCAACTGATATGGATATTAGTTCCTAAAAGCCTTAATGCAGCTTTTTTTATGTACTTTAACACATCTTTCAACCAAAGTACTTCCTTGCAAAAGCATGGCGCTCTTTTCAGATTGATCTTTAATCTTGTAAACTGCTTCTGTACAACAGATAAAAAGAAACAATATCTTTTGTTTTCAAAAATGCTAACTGCCCCTGAACTCAACTAACTATATGTGTGAAGTAAATTTCACAAATGTCAAAAATAAACAAATGGAATTCAAAATTTCTTTTCTCAATAAGAAATTTTTTTGAACCGATATAGGGGGAGGTATATCATTTTTAACAAAGGTGTCAGGATTCTTCTGGAATTCCCCATTGACATCAACCTTTCTTTTGGCAATTTAAGACTGTGTCTGTAAAATGAAATACAAATAAAATTTACTGCTTGTCTTGTTTTCTTTAATAAATTTTTTAAATTTCAAAACACTCGTTACAACCATTTAATAGATTCAGAATCCTGCTTGAATTAAGTTCAGAGATTAGAACATGTGAAAGTTGTATGTATAATAACAATATCCTCAAAATTATAACCTTTCGATTTCATTTTCAGTTTGGGGAATTAAAAGAAATTTTAAGAAACTAAATCAGATAAACATAGAAACTTATTTAAAACAGATTTTATTTTTGATCAAACACCTATGAACAATAAGCCAGGTTTGACTATGTAATCATCATGAAACAAACACCAAATGATTTCACTAGCACATTCTGGACAAATGTAAGGAATTCTGGCCTTGGAAAACCTCAAAATATTTAAAATGATATTCACTAATAATTATTTTCACAGTTTTCACTTAAATGGATTTTTATGGACAAAAGCCAGATGATCATTTTATGCCATCTACAATAATTCTTAGTGAATAAGACCCATAATAGCATCAAACAATGTAACGAGCATTGTTTTGATTTCCAAAAGATTTCTGAGTTTAGAATTAGTTTTTTTTTTTTTTTTTTTTTTTTTTTTTAAATCTGCCCTTTGATTTGGGATCATATAGGAAATATTTTCCTCACCTATTATAATCTTTTTCAATAAGTTTTGATCATTCTTAATGGCAGAATTATTTTTACATTCTTCCATGATTTTCAATGATAAATAAATATTTTTTGTGTGTGCATGTAGAAATTGCATATTTTTTGAATAATCTCATGTAGTCTAGATAAACCCAATGTTCCAGACTATCTAACTTCTTTGATACATCTTCAAAAAAAAAAACTATCTGTGTTGCAGGAAAATATTTTGCCTAACAAAGCTAAACTCACTGTAAGCTTATTTCATCAAATGGCACGTTTCTGAGGTCCTTTAACAAAGTTCTGCATTAAATTTAATTCAATTATTTTCCTTCCTTAAAAATTCAAAATTAAAAAAAGTCCATATCATAGAAAATTAGTTTTAACAAATGCACAAAACTTTTAATAGTATGCCAACAAGAACAATTGAGATTTATTATGCATGCACAATTACAATGACTGTGCCATTGTAGACTGATACCTAGCTTTAGAGGAAAAAACACTTTCACTCTGTGTATGGTAAATGCTGGCACTCTGCCAATAATAATCACGAGTGCTAATTTTGAACAGGACAAAAAATCATACAAATAGATATAAAATACTTGAAATTTCAAACATTTAGTTCCAATATTGTTACTTGTTGAAAACCAGTAAAATACACCAAATGAACAAATCAGCTCAAATAGGGTTTGAATAGAACAGATATTAAGCATAACAATTATTTTCTCATTCAAAAGAGATTATTACCTTGCATATTGGACAAGAAAGAGTCTTGTTATTTTTCTCAGCTATTTGCAAACATTTCTCACATACTGAATGATGGCATGCTAATATACGAGGAAATTTTGCACCACCACAGTATTTGGCAGCATCTAAGGAAAAGATCAGAAAGTCATATAGAATTAAATCCTCATTTCTAAATACATTTTAACATTTCTAAAAATCCTTTTTTAAAACTTCAAGAATTATTTTACACTGATTATAACTATAAATAAATAATATACATTGTTATTGGAATCTCTAAACATACATCAATCATCCAAACTAATAATTTTTGATATAAATTTTTTAAATGAAATAAATAGTATGCAATAGTATTTTTATAATAAAATCAATAGTATTTAATGAAATAAATAGTAACATTTGTATGCACGTCACATATTGCATTCATACGCATTATGTGATGCATTCGTACACACATTTGTATGCATTCATAAAATATTAATCTTTCTAGCATCAAAAATAAATTGTTTTTAAAGGCATTAAATGCTCATTTGTTTTTAATTACTTTGACTTTATTATAGTTACATATTTAAATATATCTAAATACTTGTCATATCATATTTTTAAAAAATTAAAACAGTATATATATTTTCTTTGGCTTTTTTCGTATCCACATCAGAAATAATTCAGGTTAGTAATCCTTTAATCAAAATATCAATAAAAATCTTGAAGGTAATTTTAGTTTGAAACTCAACAAATAGGAAATTCTAAGACATAGCAACTTAGAGAAGATACATTATTTTATACGTCATTTTACAAAAAATACGACAATATCTTGCATATGATAATCAAAATTAGCTTCTGTCATCAAATATGCACAACTTTTTGTAATTGTGCAGTCTTAACTACATTAAATCTTATATCATATTTGGTAATTTATCATCTAAAAAATACATTTGATAGACATACTGTACTTTTAAATCAAATCAAATAAGCATAGAATTTCTTTTGATATCCGTTTATTTTAAGCCCCCTCCCACTTGGAAATTTTCATGTTATGCAAGATTGCTAACTTCCATTATATGTAAAATGCCAAGATTTCTCCAAGATGATTGGCATTGTTTATATGTTTTGGTGATTTATCACAGGGACTTTAAAAAGGAACAAGCACATTTTTCTCTTTCTCTTTTTGACTAATATTTGTCAGAATATCCACTACTGACACCATAAAACATCGTTTTCTACATGTACAAAGAATATTTCATGACATATGTAGTAATTTTTACTTCTACAAGTTTTTCATTTTTGCAGTAACACTAAACCATTAGTTTCGTTTATAGATAGTTGTGATATAGTTTGTTTGATATGTCTCCTAATTTCAATTTATCTGAAGACTTTCATATTTCTTTTTATGGCTCAGCAAATCTTCTAAAAATTATGAATAATTCTGAATTAGTTCTTTAAAATGAACATATAGGATTTCTACATTACTCGGAGAGTCAATGCTTAATTAAAATGACTTTTCAAGAATAATTTTGATTCAGCATATTCCTTTTAGGTTAAGAAGCAAAGTCTAATTTAATAATACTTTCAGTTAAGATTTTTAAAAAGTTATGGATTTGAATTCGATTTTCATATTGTCCTATTCCATCACAAAACTTTTTCCACATGCTGTGGTTAGAAAACTTCATCACTTTATAATCAGCTTCATAAAAATAAAAGCTAAAAAGGTTTATGTTTTTAATTTTAGTATTAGGAGAGAGATTTTATCAGAAAATCAAAACATTTTATTTAGAAGTATTTGATATCAGAAATATTGTGGTATCAATACTGTATGTGCACTTTTTACAGACCACATTTATTTGCAATAATATTTTTGATTATTTATTTGCAATAATATTTTTGATTGTTAAATTTAAGTAATAATTTTTATGAAATTTTTATTAACTTTTGTGAGAAAGTCTTTAATATATGAACTAATAAATATCATCAGTAGAGAAGAAATATGCATGATTTGTTTTAAATGCAATACTATATTCATTCTTAAAATTAGCTTCCATATTTATTTTTGTAGAAAAGAAATTAATATTCTTATGTTATTCAACTAAATACTGAGTATTACTGAAAAATCCAGCTTCAGCCTTAATTTTTTTTTAACTAATAACCCATCATCATCACAAATTTATATTTTGACAAGTGATTTATAACATTATCAATTATTCACAGAATAAATTTGAAAATTTAAAATATATACTTAAAAATTTTAACAACAATTTTTGGACATTAGCCTATATGCTATTGCATGCCACAAGCAAAGGCATGAAAAATGCCATAAAATGAGATCTCTTTCAGCTCTATAGCTAAATTAGGAAGGCCACTAGAGTAATTCTAAATACAATTCTACTCTCTATTTTTTAGACACATTTTTGAAATTTTAAACGTAGTTACAGCATCTAAATGGGTAGAAATATCTGTTTAACATTTGGTGTTTTTCTGTCTTCTTTGCCAAATTTTAAGAAAATCAGAGATGGCAAAGTAAATTTTATTTAAAAATTCAATTATTTGACCTGGAAAACTTTTACTTAAAATGCAATATTTCAAACATAATTTTAAAATTTAAATTCATAAAAAGTCAAAATCTGTATTTACTAATTCTTTTTATATTAAATTATTAAAAAAGTAATCAGATGCACAAGAAAGTTGAAAAAAAATACTGGATTAGATATAAACTCAACAATTCTGAAAAACAAAAAAAGTTATTATCATACTGTTTTTATTATAATCATACATGTTATAAATATTTTAAGAATGAAACATTTTTGTTTAGATGCAAGTGGTAATTAATGAAAGCAAGCAGTTTCGGCTTGCAGACTAACAGAGTTAATCAGCACTATCGTTTCTCTTACTTTTATTTAATTCTATTCCATGGCAAAACTCTAATTTTGACTGCATTTATGCCTAGAAGGCATACTATATTTTTACTGTGATTTAATAAATATGCTTTCTTTCACAAAACAGATTCAAATTCTTATTTTTTTCATGCTTTTACATGATAGCACAGTGTTAGAAAAATAAAGGAGTAAGCTCCAAAGTCATATTTCAAATCCCTGTCCTTGTTGTGTAGAGTTTAAAGGATTAAGCTATTGTTGAAACATTTTGATCCTAGAGCTGTCAGGTTTGAACTATTTTATCAGGAAAAGTTACAGTTTCTTTAAAAAGATTTTTTTCCATGACTGATGACAAACTCTCTCCCCCCATAGGTTAGAAAGTAAAAATCTAAGTAATTGAATTATGTAAAATGAAGTCTCATATATAAAGACACTTTTGTCTGATGCAATATGGCAATGAGGTTAATATAAAAATTTTGTGAGAAAAAAATTAAATTGAATTTTTTAGTAAAAACCATAGAAATGAGTTGCACAATCTTGAACTTTGGAAAAAAGAAAAAAAAATACAGCAATAATTTTAATTGCTTAAATGCCAACTTAGATGCTGACTGGGGAAATGTAGAAAACTGGAAACATTTTTTAATAGTGTTTTAATACTAGGAGATTCGTTAATTACTTAAATGTGCAATGAACAAAGATTTTTTCGTTTATCAACTAATGAAACTGAACTCTGTTGCCTCGTTAAAATCCTGCTATGGGCATAAAAATATTTTTAATAAGTTTATTTTCTTTTATAGATTTATATTATTTATTCTGGGAGAAAGTTGATTATTAACTGGTTGAATTGTAAAAAGTCTTCATCTAACACTAAAATGTGAATTTAAGATTCCATTTTGATAAATATTTAATTTTGAGTAGCAAGATGCAGATAGTTTCTTTCTTTCTTTTTTCAACTGATGAAATGATTTCAGATTTTTTCAGAAAGCTTGTTACTTATGGGGGGGGGACATTCTGTTCTTAGAAAATCAGATTATTGTAATTTTTAAAATTAGGTATTGTTAAAAATTAGGAGGATTATTGGTTGCAAGTGTTGTCGAATGATAGAAGTTTATGCAAATTCAGTATTCTGGAAGGGCACTATCGTTTTGCAGGTTTATAATTTACTCTCTTTCTTTGTAAAATATAACTTCAATGGTAATTTTGTCTATATATATAAATCTGACTAGATGACACATTATATTTTTACCATGCTTTAAAAAATATTTCTTTTTACAAAATGAACTCAAATCTTCTTCCTGATATTAGAGTGTCTGAAGCTCCTATTACATGAAAATATAAAGTATGGTGTATTTTTGTGTGCATATATATATAATATGTGCGTATATATATATATATATATATATATATATATATATATATATATATATAATGCACACATTTTAACAGAATGAAAATGAGGACTAAAACTTTATTTGCATTACATATTAATATTTGTTATTAAATTAAATATTCTATTAAAAGTACACAAATATTATTTTTTTTATTCACTATAAAAACATCACTTGTAAAATCTTGACCTTTTATTATATGTATTATTTTGCAAGTTTATTTTACCAAAAAATTTAACATGTAATTCCAAAAATCTAAAAAAAAAAATTTGTAACAGAATTTTATCACATTTAACTAGCCTTCCAGAAAATATTTTAATATAAAAATATTATTTATAACTATAATAAATAAATTTATGCCGTGAACAAAATGTTAGCCCAAAAAATTTCATGCAACAATAGTATAAAAGATGATACACTGAATCTCACAACAGTCTTTCAACAATATTAATAAATTTAATTGATGTAATACTCAGAAAGATAGTTAAGGTAAAAATTCCTAACATAATTCTTTACAATTTTAATCATGTAGCATAATTAAATAAAATATCAAGATTGCTAGTCAAAAAAATCACACAAAATTTCTAGAGCAGATTCCAAATTGAGCCTAAAAGCTATTTGCAGATCAATAATTAATTTGATAGTAATTTGAATTAATAGTAATTTGGTCTGATAGTAATTCAAAAGATATATAGCAGCTGTTAAAAAAATATAACATCCGTCCTTCTGCTATTATATGAAAGAAAAACTAACAAAATTTGATTGATACAAACTAAACATCTTAAATAATGCATTTAAAAGCAAAAATGTATTAAATTTAAATGTAATCAATCTTTATTTATATTTTTTTTATTTGTTCATAATCTTATTTATTCGCATAAAAAAATTTAATTTAATGAAAATACATTTAAACACTAATTTTATCATCATTATAATTTCATAGAAGAAAATAATGCAATAACTAGTTTTCTCAGCATTAAATTCCACTTACAATATCATAAAATGCATATTTTGCTTTGGATTTTACATCACATTTAGCATTTCATAGTAAAATGCTTAATATAAACTATTTTTCTCTACTTCTATAAATTTTATTTAACAATTAAAACAAATTCTTGTAATCTTAACAGAAACTTCTCATAAATTCTTTTCGGGATTAACATTATTGGTAATTTATTCAAACTAATAGCAATAAACATGACTTGTTTCTTTTTCAAGCAAATTCCTGTCAGAAGAATCACATTTTAGATACAACTACATTTTTAAAAAAAAATTAATAAAAAGGTTGATAAATTCTTTTTAAAATATGAATCCCAAAGGTACAAAATTAGCAGTAAAAATTAAAAAGTTGATATTGATTTTATAGCTAAAAAAGTCGTATTTAAAATATAAAAAAAATAATAACTGGCAGTTTAGATTGATATACCTGCAGGATAATAAAAAACGAAAGTAATCCTCTTACAAATACTTTTAGAAAGAAATTAATTTTTTGGATTAGGAAATACTTCTGTGGCACAAATGATCATAGAGAAATAACATGTATAATAGCATTGAAATTTTGCCCCAAAATATCAAAAAATAACAATAATAATATCAACAAACTTTTACTAGCATACGGCGAATTACAATTTGGACACTGAAATGGTTTCATCGAGTGCAGCATTTTTTAAAGTCGCAGAATTCATTCGGTAAATAAGAACATTGAAACAAAGATTTAATAATTTATGAGATTCTTTAAAGCGTCTATTCGGCACTGAATTTCAGATATATAAACGATTATTAGAAAAATTCACGCAAATTCTATAACATATCTACAAATAATAATTTACACAGTTAAGAAATTTACACCATACTTCTAAAAATTCCTCACATTATTTTGTTTACAATTTAAACTAATGGAGACTCGTTAACCAGAGGACGCTTGAACCCCCACTCGAAGTTCAAAGGGGGAAACATTAGAAGCAGTGAAGGGGAAGCAGCACTGGAGGACGGGTTTCATTCCGGTAGTGATGGAAATCGGAGAATCGATGTATGGTTGCTTACGGAAAAGTTTTTTTCGCCAAAAGGTGAAAAATTATTTACATGCCAAGAATGAAGCGCATTTTTGGAATGCATAGGATGGAGTCTGGACGACTGTCGATCGGATCTATGACCTTATTTATGCCGTGTATAAAACCGTGTTATAATATATTTATTTTTGCTCATAATTACGTTTTATGAATCTAATTTTTGACTAGAAATGAATGTTGACTGTGGCGGGGAACTTGGGAAAGCTGAATTTTCTACAGGCGCCTTCTATTCATAATTAATTAAAGGGCAAGAAACTAATATGTTAATTCAGAATTAAATTCTATCTTCTATTAGTTTGTTAAATGAAATTTAAAGTTTTCACAAAGTAATGGAATGAACTTACAAGTTTCATTTAAATTCTTAATGGAAGCTAAAAATGATGCTTTATTCGGAATACAAATTCGATGTAGTTTTAATTTTATTTCTTGCAATTTGGCTGTATTCATTGGAAAGTATTTTAATTTTTTATACTATTAATTTTAATGCTCATTTTGTTTAATGTACAAAGCTAAATGTTTTTTAAAAAATTAGCTAAAATATTTTTTTAATGATGCTTTTTAAAAATTATATATATTTTTTACCTAATTAAGTAATAAATTAGTGTTATAGAACATTTAAAGCATTTTTTTATAACGGCAGGCATGCTTTGATTTTGTTATTTGCTAGTATTTGTAGTAGCAATAAAGCATTTATATTTTGTGGTCTAAAAATTGCAATAAAAATCTGTAATCTCTTTCTTGCAGTTTTGTCCATTCATTTTTTTTTTTTTAATGTTGATAATGTACATGATAAACTCTTTAAAATTTCTTTTCAAATTGAATAATTCATGTAAAAATATGCATTGTAAAGATATATATATATGAATTCTTTTCACTATATATATAATTTTAGCTAAGTTTTTGATAAAATAGGACTTATTCTCTGTTAAGAATGATAACCAAAAATACTCAAAGGAATCATCAAAATATTCAATATTTTCTATTTAATAAAAACTAATTTTTGTTTTGTTAAAATAAGATTTATATTGAATTAAAAATTATATGCATAAGCTGATTAATATTACATGATTTTAAAAAGTACTTTTTGAGTATATATATTTCTTATTCTAATTTATTAATTTTTTCTTCATAAATGCTTAATACGTTTATTTATGCATACAATAATTTAATTCTTCTAATGCTAAAAATCAGAATTTTGATTGAAAGTAGCCAAACTAAATCTGAAAAGGTAATAGAATCAATTATTTCTAATTATACAGTTGGTGTAATAATATTTTTAAAGCAAAATTATACTAAAAATTCTAATATCTTGGATAAATTTGTTCAAAATGGTGAATTTTCATTTTTATAATAATGCACAGAAGTTAAAACTTTTAAAGAAAATTTGGAATGTAATTTTTAATTTCAAAAAATGAAAATTATTTTTTAATTTAATATAATAATATTAGTTTATTCTAAATTAGTCAATAGAATTTTCAATTAAATTGTAAAATATCATTTACTAATTTTTGCATGATATTTAAGTCATATTTTATTCAACACTTACATTTTCTCAAGAAATTTTTCTTTTTCTTAGTTTTTTTAAGCTTAATTTCTTCTCATTTTGATTTTCAATAATAATTCATGAAATAAAAGGGATTTGCTTCACAAGCATTCATTATTGTAATATACTAATGTAAGTTAACCAAACCATTAACAAAACAAGAAACATTTGCTCCACCTTAAAAAATACTATACTAATGTTGTTTTAACTGATTCAAATGAGTGGATAAATACCGAGTGGTGAATATTTCTGAGATATTGTGTAAAAAATATTATAAAGGATTATGAAAATCCTTAAAACCTATAAAGCTTATGTAGTTTATATACCTACTTTATCTTTTTAAATTAAGGTTTTGACTAAATTATTAAAAAAGACTATTTCTATGAGGATATAGAAAAAAAATGTAGAAAAATGAAATGGGAAAATATTTTTTATTGTTTCAAAGTAATGATAATTACAATGGAATAATAAATTTTAACACTGTTTATGTTAAATTGAAAAAAAAATTATTTACAATTTAGAATCAATAATAAAAATAATCATAATCTCTGAATCAAATTATCTGCGAATTCATTTGTTCAATAGAAATTTAATAACTTGGAGAATATGACTTTAGTCACTAGGAGACTTTAAAACAATTTCCATTGTCCCCATTACAAAAACATGAAGAAAAGCTAATTTCCAAAAATAATTTAGTATTGATTAAATTCACCTTCAGTAAAAATTTTAAAGCTAATGACACAAGTAGGTTAAAACTGTCTGAGTGGTTTAACTTACATATATCAATTGGATCAATAAAAGAAAATAGATGGCAATCAACTGAAGACAGATTTTATTCATTACAGAAAAAAGGATGGACAGAGAATGAAAAATATCAGAAGGATCACAAAATATGTTCTGATCATTGTTTTGATGAAGGAGTTTGAAACCAGTATTTTAAAAATCAAAGTAGTTTTGCACATTTTAAATGCAACTGAAAGAACTTCCAGGGTCATTGTATTCACAAAAGAAGAAAAAAGAAATCTTTTAGCATATGAAAGAGCAGTTGAACTTGGATATGTATCATATAATTGGGAACTTCTAAAGAGATTAAGAGAACTTGATAGGAAAAGAAAAATTAACTTAATAAACAAAGAGAAAGCACAATCATTTACAAGTGGAATATATGATATAATATATTCCACAAGATATTGTATAAAAGCTGATAATCTATGCAACTCCTCTCAAAATTCAAATTCTACCTCTAAAACATGATTCTTATTAATTCTTAAACCACAGCCTGAAAATTGGAAGGAAAGAAACTGTAAACAGTATCTTTCAATTTTGTTTCCAATATCATTTTAAGTAAAAATAAAAAAAAAGAAACTTTTTTTTTATTTAGTTAAAGTTACCTTTTAAAAAATCGTTTACCTCATTATTGTTCATTGTAACTAAAAAGAATTTAAATCAAGTATGTATAATGTGTTGTTTTTTTTTTTATTAATTTTTTAAAAATTTTATAAAATAAAAAAATTTATATGCTTTCCTACCTTTCTCTCTTTTATCTTTATACTTTTTCTGCCTCTTTATAACATTAGCATATAAGATCATACAGTTTTTTTATATGATTACAATTAATTGAAAAATAAATATTCACTATGGATATTTATCCTTAAAATTAGATACCTGAATGCCATCACTAACTAATCAACTCACACTTAAATTTCTTTACAGCATTTTTTTAAAAGAAAATTTTACTTTTGAAGAAAAATAATTCTTTTGCAAATAAAAGAAACCTTTGTTAATGTTTTAGAAGAAAATTTCATAATTTCCAAATGTATTTTTTGAAGTTTTAAATACTAAATTTGAATGATAAAATGGTATTTTAACAAAATTTCGAATATGGCTGTGTTAATTTACCCTAGAATTTTTATTAAACAAATAAAATATCTTGAAGGGTACGAGAAATTGCGTTGTGTCAAGATGTCATAAGGAATTGTTATCCTCGTTTGTAGATTTTTCAGCTACTACTGCAAATATAATATTCCATTTTTTTTTCAAAGATTATTGTTATCAAATAATATTATTGCTGTCATACTTTTTTTTTGTAATTACTATATTGCATACAAACAAACGTATAATGTTGAGTGACAGAAAAAAACAAGTTTAAATTTATGACAAAAGAATAAATTCATCTTTACTTGAGTAGTTAGATTTTGATAGAGTATTGGGAATGAAATGAATTGTATTACAATAATAAAAAATATTGTAGAAATACATTCTAAAATATTTTTTTTAGTTTATTAATATTAAAAAGACAATTAAAGAAATTGATATCAATAGAAGGATTTTGATATTAAGTTTGGAAAATGGTGTTAGCATCATTTTTGTACAATAATATATTTTGGGAATTATAAGAGGAAAACATCAACATTTTGTTTAGTTAAAATTATAACTGGAAATTTTGATGCATTGCATCAAAGCACACGCTTTCAACCTGTAAAGCATGTTTGATAAATTTGCAGTTTCTGGAGTCGGCAGTCTGTCTTATAACTCATGTTAAAGTATAGATAAATATATGAACAACTATATATTTCTTCAGTAAGACGGAAATTACAATCTGTATGTTGATCTAATGTTATTCTTTGATTTGATATCCACTGGAATGCAGCATCTTGGTAAAATTTTTATTCATCTACTATTCTATTTAAAAGTGAAGGGTTTTTTTTTAATCAAATAATTTTAATAAACATTATTTTGATATTTCTTCTTTAGTATTTTAATCATCAAAATAAAATTGCTTAAATGTAGTTTCTCAAAGAAAGCTTATTTACAGAGAAGTATTTCTTAGATAGGGCAGTAACCGATGCTTTTATGAGCATAAAGAAAGAAAAATAGATACGTATGACAGTTCTGTAATTGATTCCTCCACTTCCATCTACTTACCTATCTGCTGCTTTTGAAAAGTTACCCCAATTTGCCTACGGCAACAAAACCACCGGATGGTCGTAAGCAGATGTGCTCTTAACTATATAGTATCATATGTGCTGAAGTTGTAGGATAAGCGGAATTTAATTATCTTTTAGAGAAAACTTGGTAAACAGAAAAGCTGTAGAAAATGCATATTTCTCATTCTTATAATGAGAGTGATTGATGGATAATGATTCTTTTTTATGGGATAATCAACATTTTTCCCATGCAAAACGTGATAATTACACTTTAACCCATGCTTGGAGATGGGAAAATTCAGTGAACTCATGATCTAATTTCCTTCAAACAAATGCCTTCATTTTATAAAGGCAAATGAATAAATTTTTATAGAATTAAAAAAAGACAAATTAAGGAATAATTAAACAGTCAGTTATTTGTTTACACAAATGATATAACAAAGTATTTGACATTCGCATTGGTCTATGAATATCCATTTTGAACGGATGTTTTTTAAGTAAAGTTGATTAAACTGAATCTATTTTTCCCTTGTAGCATATAAATATTACAAATACTTGATAAAGAATATTGGAATTATTATTACGATTTATTTCTTATTTAATACTTTTTTATCGATGTATTTTAGTCAGTTTTCGAGTTGCATTTTAATATAGTTAATGTTTTGATAGCAAGAATGGACAAAACCATTTTTTATACAACCATGTCGAATGAGTTTTATTTCAATATATAGTATATATATATATATATATATATATAGAGAGAGAGAGAGAGAGAGAATGAGATTTATTAAAATTATAGTTGTAAATTTTGATAAATTGCTTAAAAGTACACATTTTTAACCTCTAAATCACGTTTGCTAAATGTTAAGCTTTGGGGCGGCAGTCTGTCTTGTAACTCATGTTAACGTATAGATAAACAATATTATTCTACAGTAAGACTGAAATTACGAACGGGTATCAGCATCTTACTCTAACGTTATTCTTTTGATTTAATATTCATTAAAAAGGACCGAAAAGAACTATTTGGAAGGCAGCATAGAGCAAAATTTTTATTATTTTTATTCGTCTGCTTAGCGATGATTTTTAACCAAAAAATTTTAATAACATGAGTTTTATATTTTCCCCTTTCTTGTTTGGTATTGTATTCATCAAAGAAAGAAATCGCTTAAAAGTAACTTCTCACATAAAAGCAGCTGTTTGCAAAAATAAATTCAAGTTTAAATATCAATTTTTATTTATTCTTTTATTTTTTTTAATTATATTTTTTTATATTGGGCTCAATTTTCCATTCGGTTGATATGTCTAATTTTTCTGAAAAGGATGTCGCATTATTTACAAAAATTTTAACATGATTAAATTTATAGACTGGATGTTGTCTCTGCATTAAGTTAGAAGAACATTTATAATGCAAAAACATATTCGAGATTTCAGAAAGCTAGACCGTTCGACCGAAAGTTGGTTCGTAATTTGAATAATAGATGTTCACTAAGAAAGGTTTTTTAAATTGTAAATAGGTTTTTTATTTAAAAATTTATTGACATTTTAACCCTTTGTCTCAATAACTTCGGATCGTATTGTTGCATAGAAGCCATTCTTACGCCATTTTAAAATTCAAAATATTAATTATTCAGTTATATCAATTTTATTTCTGTGCGATTTCTTTTCAAATTTTAATTAAATATTTGAAAATATTTTAAAGAATATTTTATAATAATACTGTCTAGTACCTTCGTTACAGGGTCGGTCTTAGAAGACGCGAGGCTCAATCTGAAACTATTTTCTATAATACTTATTTTTAGAAAATTTTTATCAGTTATATAAAATAACTTTTGTAAAAAAACAATTTTTAAAAGATATTCTAATTAGTGAATAAAAAGTAGATTTTTAAAAATTTTTAAACCATTGTTACTATCCCCCTTTGACAACTAGTTGGTTTGTCAGAATTAACATTTGCTTTTCAATTAAATATTTTATGCAACTTGCTCTCTTAATAGATTTTGACGGGTTATGGAGCACCCGCCTGGCGTAGCCAGGCTATCTCCTTCCTTGCATCTTGAAGACTTGGCGTTCAATGTGCCTTTGACTGGGATGCTCTGGGCTCTGGATCATCAGGTTCCGGAGACTTGGACGTGGGCAGTGGAGGGGGTGGAGCTCTTGACCAATCCTCTTTCAGCGTTTGGGTAGGTGGGCGTGAGTTAAGTGCCTAGTGCAAAAGACCGGGGAGAGTGTGTACACAGGTTGAGGGTACTTCAGGCCAGGTTTAATCTATTGTTTGTTGTTGACCAATGGTGCTGTAGCTATTTTTGGGTGGGCTGGACCGGTACATGAGACTTGGAGCAGTTTTGCGCTATTGAGCTAGGGTGATATTTCGGGGTCGTTTGATTTTAATGTTGGGGGTATATTTATTAATATTTTTGATTGCTTCGTTTTTATTGTTGTCCATTTTATTGAAGAAATTTACTGCTAGCTTTTGTAGAGTTTCGTTGAAGGAATTGAATTTTAAAGCTTTATTTAGATCATCTGTTCTCATGTACCGGGTTTCTCTCTTAATAGATTCTGAAGCAAAATGTTTTTAAGAAGTGTTCGCGCGCTTTTCTCCATCCCGTCTGATCACGTGACTCAATGTAATCATGTGACTCGATGTAATCACGTGACGCAATGCGTTGATGTATATTTCTCTCTGTTCTATGTTGTGTTGTAATAAACCCTCTCAAAATTGTGTCAGCATATGTGCGATCTGGGAGTTCGTACCCATTCCCTCTGGAGGATTTGAAAAAACTTTTAAATTTAGGCCCAAACGTCATCATTGCGGGCGATATGAACGCAGGACATATCGCTTGGAATAATTACAAGACAACGAGGTATGGAATGCAGTTGTATAATTATCTTGCAACGCAGGACGGAATCAATGTTTTGGCGCCCCACTCTCCAACCCGCATTAATCAAGTTAGATCTAATGATTCCGTCATAGACGTTGCAATATTAAAGCGAATTCCTTTCCACTCTCAAATTAGAGTGCTAAATTCTTTAGATTCAGATCACCTTCCAGTAGTTTTGACTTTTAATACTGGAACCTTTTCTCTAAATTCACCAGCACAAACTAAACCTTCGGCATATCTTAAATTCAAAACCCCTACCCCCCCCCCTCAAAATTAATAGCAATGATGACGCAGAATTTGCAGTTGGTAGTCTAGGAAAAATTCTAACAGAGGCACTCGCAGAAGCCTCAAAACCAAAATTTAATAAACCTCCAGAGAAGCTTCCTTTAGAAATCCAAAACAAAATTAAACTGTGAAATTACCTGCGAAGAGTTTGGCAACGTTCTCGCAACCCTCAGGTGAGAACTGAACTTCGCAGAACACAGGATGAGATAAAAGGGTTAAAAGTAGGTCACTTCGAGCAATGGCGAGCGGAACAGTTCGAAAACATGGACACACGTGGCCTCTGGCGCCGCTCTTCCCACGGAGAAGGAGATTGTCTCCTTCTCTGTGGCTCTTCCTCTCTTAGAAAACTATTCTCCCCGTTCCCCTCTCTGAGGGGGGAAACGGGGGAATTCGCCCTTGCTCCCATTGAAAAGGCGGAAGTTTTGGCAGATAGCCTACAGAACCAGTTCGCGCCACACTCAGACACGTGGCTGTCCCCCTGACGAACTACGTCACAGATCAGCTGGAGAGTTTCTTGACGCGTGCACATGTAAACAACCTTGAACCCGTTCGGCCAACGGAGATCATGGAATTTATGAAAAACGTGAAGCCGAATAAATCGCCAGGATTGGATTTAATTACAAATCGCATGATTAAAAACCTCCCCCCTAGATTTATTTTATATTTAACTTTTATAATAAGCAAATTAATGGAACTTTGTTATTTTCCCGATTGCTGGAAAACAGCTGTGGTTGTCCCTATTCCAAAACCAAACTCCGATTTGACTTTACCTCAAAATTTCTGTCCCATCTCGCTACTTAGTAGCTTGAGCAAAGTGTACGAATCTGTGCTTCTCAAACGCCTGAATCAATTTCTCAGCGACAATAACATTTTTATTTCCGAACAATCCGGATTTCGTAAAAATCTGTCGACGCATCACCAGCTAATTCGTGTTACAGAATTGATTCACAGTGGCTTTGTGAAGTCTCAAACCACAGGTGCACTTTTTCTGGACCTAGCCAAAGCCTTTGATAAAATTTGGCACGAAGGGGTTTTATTCAAGGGCATGCGACTTGGATTTTCGGCGCAATTTGTCAAAATTTTACGCTCGTACCTACTTTCTCGTAATTTTCGGGTGCGAGTTAATGATGTAATGTCTTCCCCCAGACCAATCCTGAGCGGTTGTGCGCAAGGGAGTTGACTCTCTCCAACTCTTTTTAACATTTATGTTAACGATCTACCTAGAGCTAGTAATTGTCACTTAGTAATTTTTGCAGACGATACTGCCATCCTAACACAGCATAGGGATCCAAACATAGTCATAGCAAACATACAACAGTACATGACCATTTTACAGTGCTGGCTCATCGGCTGGAAAATAAAAGTCAACCCAAGTAAATGCGCGTGCCTCCTGTTCACTAAAAAACTGGTAATGCCTGACGTAGCCCCAATCCAAATTTTTGGCCAACCCGTCCCCTTTGTAAATGAATATAAATACTTAGGGTTAGTTTTAGACGCAAAATTAAGCTTTAATAGTCATATTAAAGCAGCCCTCACCAAAGCTACAAGAACGAGTGTTAAACTCAACAGCTTAATTTCTCCTAGGAGCAAGCTATCGATTAGGCTCAAGCTTCTGCTCTACAAAGCTATTTTAAGATCAATTTTAATGTATGGCTCCCAAATTTGGGGGGCCACTTCCGCCACTAACATTAAGAGGTTGCAAGTTTTTCAAAATAGGCACCTGATGAAGATTGTAGACGCCCCCTGGTATATCAGGAGGAAAATTTTACATGACGATCTCAAAATTGAACCTGCTTCGGAATTTATTAGAAGAACATCCATTAAATTCTTCGAACAACTGCCCCAGATTCGTAACAAGTTACTTAATCTACCTGCATATGATCCAGCAGTATCCAGCTCGAGGAAAAGACCGAGAGCTGCGATAGACAATGAATACATAAATTTTCCCTCAGCCAAAAAGCTGAGAACTAATTAACTCTGTTACCAATCTGGTGGATTAAACTTATCAAAATTATTTGTTTTGGCCTAAGATAGCTACGATGAGCTACACGCGTGAAATTTCTTGAAATTTTTTCTTCAGAAAATTTATTTTAAAAAACAGTCCCCATAGTTAAGGCACGTGCAACGTAATTCCATTAAATTTCCCAATAGTTTATCCCATAAATAATATTATATTATTGTAATCAACTAATTTTACCATAAATAATAATAATATAAATTAAATACCAAATTTCATGACGTTAGAGCTTTATTGCGCTCGTCCAAACTAGTTTCAATTAAATTTAACTTTTCCCTAAACTAACAAATTAAAGTAAATATTCCAAATTATGATGTGGAGGTGCTCGTGACCACTTTGTCACATCGCGGAACTCCGAAACATCACGACGTTGCCGTTGCCGTCTATTTTATTAGAAAGCAATTTTTATATAGTAAAAAATTTATATATATATTATATGGAGAGTCCTTGCAGCCAAATGTTATTTCGAATCGCAATAACATAAAAATATTTATTTATTTAAATTTTGCATGAAAATTTTTCTATTATTTTCGACTGTTGGAGACGTTTCTTTGAAATGAAAAATAATTCTACTAAAATAAAATAAATAAATAAATACATTTATATTTTTAATAAGTTATTTAATAAATAATAATTTTTAACGAATGACTTAAAAAATTCTTAATAAATAAATACATTTTGATAATAATAAAGAATTTATTTACATCAAATTCAATTTAAAATAAAAAATTATCAGATGAATTTCTGAAAGAGTGTAAAAGAAATGAATAATGTTTCAGAAAGAGTAAAAGAAACGAAACAGTTTGACGATTCAAAGTTTTGGCGGAATAAAATAAAAAACAAAATCGCGTAATAGGAAATGAAAAATCTTGGCATAATTCGCCACAAATATGCTTATTTGCCAAATCTTATAACCCCTATTGTAGCTAAGCCTGGAATTGGGATAGTTCTTGTTAGCGCCTATAGATGGCTGTAGACAGCTAGCGCCGTCTACAGGCACTAATTGGAACCTAGCTTGATCCTCCAATACGTTCTCCGACTAACGCTACCCGAACTAATGTACGGAAATAAAAAATATAACTGCTGCCATTTTCCAAAAAATAATCACAGCGTAAAATTGAAAGTCTTTTTTAATTGCTGTTTATTATTGCAAATTGTAATTTTGTTAGTTTTTATAACTTTATTAATATATCATTTTATAACTTTTTATATTATATCATTTTATAACTTTATTATTTTATCATTATTTAAAGTTTCAAAAACTATATTTAAACTGTTGGAAATCAGCGAAAATGTAATCCTTCAGAACTTTCATTCGATTTGATTTAACGCATTTTGTAGTTAGCTTTTATCAATAAGAAGATAATAGATTAAGAATTTTTACATAAAATTTTTCTATAGTTTTGTGGCCACAGATGCTCAGTTTGTGAATTTGACACTTTCTAGAAATCGACCAGACCATGTCAACCTAAATGAGTACAATCACAGCGCATCTTATAAAAGCATCAGGCTGATGTGAACTGCGCTGTGATTGGACTCTTAAAGGTTGACATGAGCTTGCCGATGCCTCGATTTGGTGCTTTTGTTTACATTACACTTCGGGATCGACATGCTAAGCTTTGCTCTGAGTATAATATATTCTGGTTATCATATAAAAATATTCTGTGTGTACTTTGCTAAATTAACAAAACAATTTTATACACACTGAACACAAAATAGGTAGACCGAATTAAAAGAAAGGTAGAAATTTTGTATGAGTGAAATAATAATGCAAGAAGCAATGAATAATCAACTTTTTGTATGATTCTTTATTATGAAGTATAAGCAAAATGACATAGAAAAATCTTTTTAAATGCGAGTTAATATTTTTATTGTGCATTTTACATTTTAAAATTAACTGAATAATCTGAACATGTATTTTCTCCCCTATATGTAGATAATGTTGGAGAATTATTGGAGCAAGTGTCATCAGTTGTCAGGAAATTTTTTATATCTCATTCTGAAAGGATATTCTCTAAATATTTTGCAATGATGCTCAGATGATTGTATATATAATTTTCTTTTTATTAAATAATTATGAATTTCAATAGTAAATAAAATACAAAAAATGATATGTTTGAAGAAAACTTTAGTTTTCAGTTGTATATTAACCACATGCCAACAATTGCCAAGGGTCATTGCTCATAAATTTTTTCATAATTAAATCTTAACTATATTCATCAACAGCATGCATTTCATATCCAAATACTTAATTTATATATGTAGTTTATTCAATAATTTATAAATAAATTAATATTTTTTATATATTATGCAGTTTTACACTATAGTTATATTTTATTTCATCATAACATTATTTTTGATTTATTTTAAAAAAATGCATCTTTTATTTTTTATGAATAATAAATATAAAAGTTATTTAAAGGCTGTTTATAACATATATAGTTATTTGTCTTATAATAAAAATGTGAATACTGATCTTGAAAATTTTAATATTAAAATTTGAAATGGTTCTCAGGAAGAAACATTGACAGTAAATGTATGTCAATGACTATTTTAACATATTTATCACATATATTTGGTAAAGAAGATTCAGATTTATATATAATTTTACAGTTATTTTTTGTATATAATTTTATATGGTTAGTATGATTTTTAATAGCCAATCTAATCTTGCAAAATTTTTTATAATGATTATTATATTGTACGGGTTCAAAGAAACTTGCTAGAAATTCACAGTATGCATTATGGGAAACATCTAGTTCATCCCTACTTATTTTACACAAGTTCAAAAAAGAGATTTTAGAATCAGTCAAATCAATAACTGAATTTGCTAATTGAGTTATCTCTGAGTCTTTAAAATGGTTCTGACTTAAATTTTATATGAATCTCTTCTGTTTTTAGATTAATTTTAACAATAATTATATACTATTTTTCAATGAATTCTAATTTTATTTTTGCATAGCATTGTGAGAAATAAAAAGCAATATTTATAATTTAGTTTTCCATTTTATTTTTAGCTATTTTATTTATGACAATTTTTACGATGCATTATTTCCTCTTTCTTCATCCAGTATAATGCACTGTAATCAGGTCATTTTATAATAATTTTAATCAAAAATTTTCTTTTATTGTTAAGTTGTGATGTTATGTTTGCATTTACTTTAACAGCATTTATGTACTTTTCATTGCCCTGTAGCTTTATTTATACATAATATTCAATCTAAAGATCAATATTTAGTTTTGTTTACCTCCAATCATTCATAACAAATTTATTTGTTATTATGCAAATTTCTTTCTAATTCAACAAAATATAATATATAATGGTTACCTGATTGACAATGATTTTATTAAAAAGTCATCTTCTGTCTTTAGATTTTGAGCCACTTATTTATTTTTCATTTGGTTTCTATAATATAATTTTGTCTGTTTTTTCAGTGATTTTATCTCTGTTTTCTAAATATCTCATGTTCAAAAATTGATACAATATTGCAGTATTAATGTTTGATAATATTCAACTTGAAAGTATTGGATAAGAAAGTGGAAGATTTGCTAAGGAAGAAAATCCAGCTGGCAGCCATGGCAAACTAGATGATCTGTTCATTTGTGATAGCAATTATTTGCATGCATCACAGCTGTGATAGATCTTCTTGAATGGATATGCCAATAAATTATTCATAAGTATCTTAGTGCAATATTGATTTTCATTTTGT
>JAPMOR010018812.1:24982-63923 GCA_026543865.1 Argiope aurantia | reverse complement strand
TTAAATACTATCATTGAATTGATATTGGATACTATCGTTATCATTATCAATGAGTTATTTTAAAAAATTGATTTAATTTCTAATGATTTTTCAAAATAATAACACATTTTTTATAAGATCTTGCATATTTCTCAGCAGTATAAACTAACAAAAAATATATAGATTTACTTTTTAAATACTATCATTGAATTGATATTGGATACTATCGTTATCATTATGAATGAGTTATTTAAAAAAAATTGATTTAATTTCTAACGATTTTTCAAAATAATAACACATTTTTTTATAAGATCTTGTATATTTCTCAGCAGTATAAACTAACAAAAAATATATCGATTTACTTTGCAAAACTGCTTACAGTCTCAGCAGTATAAACTAGCAAAAAATATATCGATTTACTTTGCAAAACTGCTTACAGTCGAGAAATGTATTATGATTTATTACCTTCAACTTTCATTGAGCATGTAGTAATTGCTTCTCCAACTTCATTTACTGCACGGCAGGTATATATGCCAGAATCATCTGGACGAACAGTGACAATATCCAAAGATACCAAGCCAAAATCGCATGTTGTACGAATACGAGTACCTGAAGAAAAAAAAAACACACACACAATTTCAAATATCGCTCAAAATGCTTCTTGTAGTACTGTAGATAACAAAATAAATGCACAAAATCAAATGCCTAAGATTTTTGAATTAAATTATTGCTTTAGCAGAAAAATAAATAAAATTTATACATTTAAAACTTAATTTCAAACAGAAAAGTTAAAAACCATAAAAAAACGAGTAATTTTTAAGACAGAGGCAATTGAAAAAAAAAATTCTTCTTTACTGAAGCAGTAATATTTTATTGAGAAAAGTCTAACTTACCACAAACCAATGTCTTGCCGTTCTTGTACCACTCAATTCTGAGTTTCTCGTCATTAGCAGGTTCAACACGAGCTTCCAAGTGCACATATTGTCCCTCAATGAGTTTATCATGGTTCACAAGATGTTCTGTAAAGAATGGAGCTCTTGGAGCTGCAGGTTCAGGTTCAGCTGGTGGGGGAGCACCCATCTCAAGTTTCTGCAGCTGAATGTAAGCCTCAGGGTGCTGGCTTTCACCCAATACACCACCTCGAGCTTTAAGGAAAGGAGAAATCCATAGAGTATTTAAAAAAACTTTATACTTCAAATTTATCAAAAATTGAAGAATGTTGCTAAGCAGTTCCTTCCCACAATCCTAAATATTAAAACCTCATTTGCTAAAAACGGTGAATTAACTGTGTTCAAATGAAATAAATTTGTATATTCAAACAAGTCTTAAAATATCCAAGATAAAATAAATCAATATTCTAATAGGCTAATTTGTAGAATAATATTTAGCCATTGCAATTTTTCTGTCTAAATGTTATAACTGTTTACTTCTTGACTAATAAGATAATCTATTTTCATTAAATATAAAAATTTATAAAATTTTACTTCATTTTAAAATAAAACTTAACTTCGAAAAAAGTCATCCCGAAAAAATGGCGGAGACAAATTGGAATAGTTTTATTACGAGCTTTAATCTTGTTTTGATTTTTTTCGATGATCTCTATAAATATTCAAATAAACTTTTTTTAATATACTATTAACTTTTTAAAATAATGTAATGATAAAGCACACCAAATAATGAGTACATGTATACATATTCACGTTAAAACTTACGTCTCACTGTCATAGAAGTAGAGGTAACAGCTTCACCAGCTTTGTTGACAGCCTTACACATGTACACGCCAGCATCCTCTGGAATTGTGGATGTTATATCCAAAGATACCATTCCGAAATCATGAATGTCTCGGAAGCGGGAAGCTGAAAATAACTCATGACATAAGTAAAAAAACACATTTTTATAGTAATTTTATAGTAACTTATATAGTCATTTTATACAGTTTATTTGATAGCCATAATAACACTGGACAAAATAGAATGACAGCAACTAAAAATTTAATCTCATCTATAAATGCACAGTTGTACTATTAATAATATGCCATGTAAGTTCATTAAAATATTAATTTGAAAGCTCAAGTGAAAGGTTTTGCTAACATTGAGAAATTGGCTTTTATAATAAAAAAGACTATCAACTTGAACGATATACGAAGTAATGATAAATACTAATATTAATAGCATGTTATAAAGTCTATATTAAAAAAGCAATTAACAATATCGACTATTATAATAACAATATTCAAATTAAGCACTTATATTATTCTCATTGTATTCCTCCTTTACAATGAACTCCAAACTAATAATGATATATATCTATTTAAGAAAATTCACTTAACAATCATATATAATTAAGATTTTTTACAATCCTTATTTTAAATTTGCAACTTATTAAAAATTCTGATCGAACACCTTACCTGGTTTAAGAGCAACTCCATTCACAAACCACTGAATCTTCAGATCTGGATCTCCAACAGGTACAACTCTGCATTCGAAATGAGCAGGCATGCCTTCAACAACTTCCGCAGGTCCGTAGAGAGGCATGGTGAATACAGGTTTCTCAAACACTTTTTCTGGCTCTTCCATGGAAGGAGCTTGCTTGTAGTTCTCTAATTCTTGGATCTTTTCATAGCCTTCTGGATGGTGGCTCTGAAGCTCAATGAAGGCTTTAGCTATTGTACAAGGGAAAAAATTTAAGAAAAGCAAAGAAATGGATGATATAAATATCTAAAAAGCACACTAAAGAAAAAGCAATTAAATTTAATACTGCACAACACACAACTTTAATCACATCGTCAAAATAAGTAAATTTAATTTACGATTCTGCGTAAGAGTTCTGTAAAATTATACTATATCTACATGCCAACAAATATATTTTAATGTAAAAACTTGGAAATTCTATTAAAAAACTTATAATGGATGAAAAAAGTCAATAGTATATATATTTTCAGATATATACTATTTGCTTGATTTTAGTTTGATAAGTTTAAGAAAAAGGTTCCACTTTATCTTTAAAACCAATGCTTCTTCAAAAAAACTTACTTTGCACTTTAATGGAAGCAGTGGTCACTGCTTCACCAAGATCGTTTCTTGCTCTGCAAGTATAAATACCAATATCATCTGGACGGCAATACTGGATGTCTAAGGCCACGTATCCAAAATCATGAGTAGTTTGTACTCTGGAACCTAAGAATAAAATTAAAAAAAAAACATTATTCTATTTAATAGATGTTATCTGAAAGTTAAATAAAAATGAAAATAAATAAAAATAAACACCCCCCCCAATCAAACATCACCGAAAAAATTAAGAATATACACTGAATCAAATTAAAATACATAAAACAAAATATTCTCTTACTTGGTGGCAAAGGTTTTTCATTGAAGAACCATTCAACAACAAGTTTTGGATCGCCGACTGGAATAAGTCTACATTCCATATGAGCACTTTGTCCTTCCACAAGTTCCAGGTTTTGCAATGGAGCTGTGAAAACAGGTCGTTGGAAAGTTCTTTGTTCAACGTATTCCGGAGCCTGTCGTCTGGATTCGTCTTCCAGTTGCTGAATTTTAGCAAGTCCTTCTGGATGTTGGGTGTCAGTTATGACACCTGATTTACCTGTGAATGTTCAACGATTAGTAAGTGCAATTTAAAGAAAGTTCCAATTAAAAATCAAAAAAGCAAAATCATATAAAAATATTCCTGAAAAAAATTAGGAAAAAATATTAATCGAAGCAAGATTTTTATTTTTTGAATATAGAACAAGACACTTATAGAATTTTTTTGATGAAACAATTAACTATCAGCATTTGTTTCAAAAAATGGAAATGTCCTTAAAATATATTAATATTTTTTTGTAAATGAATAATATATGCATTAAAATTGAAACAGTAAAAAAAAAGAATTCATTGCTTCGAAAAATATCATAGTTACGAATTAGAACCACCAGAACTTACTCTTAACCGTAACATTGATGCTGCTTGTTGCTTCTCCTAATTTATTTGAAACCTTTGCAGTGTACTGACCAGCATCTTTAGGATACATGTGACTTATGTCTAAGGCGACATAACCAAAATCCACAGTGACATGGAATCTAGAGGCTATGAAAGCAAGAGAAACAATTATAAGTATGAAAATTCTTAGTTTTCCAAATATATATACTTTTATCTCAATATATACACATAATAGTAGTAATTAAAATCTATCAATTATTTTAAAATTTCATTTTCTGATTAGAAAATATAAATAAAATTACTTCATGATAGGTTTCATTTTTTCTTAAAAATTATAACAAAAATGAAACTTAAAACTTCCATATCAGAAATTATTAAATAAGAAATGTAAGCTGGTAAAATGGAAAATGTTCAAAAACTTTTCCAAATGATAAAACACACATGAAGACACAAAGGAACTTTAAATAATTATTTCATCATTTATTCGCTTACCAGCAGGAAGTGGCTTGCCATTATGGAAGAATTCTATCTTCAACTCTGAATCATGTGCAGGCTCCACGCGGCATTCAAAGTGAGCACTCTCTCCCTCCATGTATTCTGTAATGCCACGCAATTCAGAAACGAAATAAGGCTTGCAAATTGGTTTTTCATCAACCTCAATAGGCTGATATTTTGCTCGGCATTCAAGTTCACGAATCTTTTCTAAGCCTTCTGGGTGTTGAGTGTCATAATAGATGTTTCTTCGAGCTAATAAAATGATAATTTCAAAATATAAATTTATATTGAAATAGTACTTCTTGATACAACGCATAAAGATTTTTCCTTCAATAACAATGAGCTAAAGTAAAATTACTATGCCATAATTTTAAAATAATCGAATACAACAACGCGTCGCATAAAGTAAAATGGTCATTAAAAAAAATTTTCTACGTCTCAAACGAAGTTGTCATTACAAAAATCTACAGGCTTTATAAAGGGTACTTTTTCAAAATTTATTTTGCAAAATTCTATAATAAGATAAAATGTTATTAAATACAATAATGGTTTTGATATATAGTATATAATATTCTAATTTATATTTGAGAAAACTGATCAAAAATCAATGCGAATCGAAAAATGGAACTATTGAAAATATTTGTTAAAGAATATGATAACAAAATATTGTTCCTTGCAGCATTATTAAAATGGAAAAAAGTTCAAATAAATTAACTTTACCAAACTACAGAACATGTTTCGTTCTATTTAAATACATTATTCTTTACGCTTATTTGAAAAGTAAGAATAAACTTTCCGGATTTTTAAATTAAAATTAATATGATTAATTAATTTAATAACAAATTAATTTAATTTCTTAAATAAACCACTTGTCAATGAAATTCATAGGATTTAAAAAATATATCTTAACCACACAACAATAACGTCTACTCTTCAATTGCAGCTAAGATTAAAAGAAAAAATTTCATAACTTTGAAGTTATTATGTTCCTTGCATTCCAACATTAGATATTAGGATTAAATAAACATTATAATAAGGAATACATAGAACTTACCGTCAACCTTAACAGAGCATGTTGTAACGGCTTCTCCAAGCTCATTAACAGCTTTACACATGTATGTACCACTGTCTTCAGCGTAACTGTACAAAATATCCAAGGCCACATAACCGAAATCGTGAATGGTTCTGAATCTATGCCCTATAAAAAAAAATGCAAAATATTTATAAGCACTACAAAATTGTACGATTTGTTTAAAATATTCAAATAATACTTAAAAATACTTTTTAATCAAAAAATTAACAATTTAGGAGCCACTTTCGTGCATACGAATTAGCTCAAAATTTTACATTATAAAATAACTTTTATTAATATCAAAAGCCATATTCACTGGTTGAGTATCTTACCTGCTTTAATTTCAATTCCATTGACATACCACTCCACACGAAGTTTGGGATCATTCACAGGCTCTAATTTGCATTCCAGATGCACAGGCTGTCCTTCTATGATGTTTTCTTGACTTCTGAGAGGAGTTATGAAAATGGGTCGTGTGACTGGTATGACTGTCTCTTCAGGTGGTGGACGATATTGTTCTTCCAGAGCCCGAATCTTCTGAAGACCCTCTTCATGTAGAGTGTCAGTATAGATAGAACCTTTGGCTGAAAAGCAAATTCATCAAGAGTCAGAAAAAGATCGTAAAAATAGAAAGTTCATTTCAGGAAATCATAATTCACAAAAGAAAAAATAAATGAAAATATCAGTCGATGCATTCCTTTTGGGAAGAAATTGATTCCTGCACTCTCAATGGTTAAACATTTCTTTCAAAACGCTAGTTATATATATCAAGGTCATTAAGCTCAAAATCCAGAAAATTCCAAAGAAATGTATTCGTAATATTTACAACACTTATAATTTAACACACTTCAACTTAAAAGAAATTCATCATTATCGTACGCAATTATTTCATTTAGTTGTTTAACTTTATTACAAATTAAAATGCAATAGATCTTAATTATATTGTTTTTATTAATTCATAAATTGTTCAAGTAAAACAAAAAAAAAGAATCAAGGCCTTTTTTTTTTTTTTTTTGAAGAAGTTTACAAAGAAAATAATAAGACAGAAGTATGAATAAAACAAAGTATTTTCATATTATTTAAAAGTAAGGAAGTAAAAAATTATTACAAAGAACAGAAAACAAATTTACAGAACATATAACTGTTCTCAGCAAATTCTGAAAAGAAATTTTACCTTGCACTTTGATTGAGCATGTTGTAATGGCTTCCCCAGCTCTATTAGTTGCTTTGCACATGTATGTTCCATTATCTTCTGGGAACACATATAGAATATCCAATGCAACATACCCAAAGTCAAAAGTGGTCTTGTAACGATGAGCTTATGAAAAAAAGAAAGAATACAAAGATAAAATGATATGCAATTTGATTCAACAATTTTTTTAACATTTAATAATAAGCTCTAAAAAGGGGTGGGGCGGAAATATAGATTGATTTACATAAAAAGGCTGAAATATAGAAGTCGTATTATATGATGTAAAAATAATAGCATATAATGCAACTTCAAACTATTATATAAATTATTTGATCATTTTCAGTCAATTAATAACATTTAAATGTATAATTTAAAAACAAATTTGATGAAATTGAAAAATTCCTCGTAGTTTGATAGAATTAAAGATCTAAAACCCTCCAAACTAAAAACAAATATCTGGGGCATTGGATTTCTGTTCCAAATACTATGCATATAACTGAAATATTAGAAGTGAAATCTTTTTACATTTGTATCATTTTCACAAACAATAACTATAACTCAAAAGGGTCAATTCCTATACATAATAAGCAGTTTTCTACTTCAAAAATCTTATCAAACTCCTGTAATGCCATCAATTAGAAATTTTACACTCAAATCTGAAAAAAAAGCTAATTTTTAAAACATACTTTTGTTTTTTAACCTTAACAAAAAATTGATTTACATAAAAAGAACAATCATTACATATATTTCCTATTTTCACACAATTATATTATAAATCCTTTTCATTTCGAGAAGCAAAGTAAGTTTTAAAAAATACACACCTTGTTTGATGGGGACCCCATTATGGAACCATTCAACTTTCATTGTAGGATCATTGACCGGTGTAAGGGTTGCCTCTAAGTGTGCACTTTGGCCTTCTATTAAACTGTCCAAATTATAAAGAGGCCTTCCGAAATTAGGTTTCTCAAATATCTGTTCGGGCTCTTCGGGTCTTGCAAAACGGCTGTGATCTTCAAGTAATTTAATTTTTTGTAAGCTGTCGGGTTGTTGGGATTCCAAAATCAAACTCTTCTTGGCTAAAAAGTAATCAAAATTAATTTCTTGAAACTAATAATATACACAAAGACGGAAATAATTCAAAGTCATTTTCTGTTTTATGGCAAAAATGTTATTAACATAAAAATAATTGAATAAATAAGACATTTGAAACATCTTTGGAGATCTCAAATACAAATGAATTTTACATATAAAAAAGAATTTTAAAATGGAATCTGCTACGATAAAGCACAAGTAATAAATTCAACTATATTAATTAGAAACTATATTCAACCTGAGACATTGATTCGAGCCGTTGAGGAGGCTGTTCCAAGACTGTTAGTAGCTTTGATGGTATATTCGCCAGAGTCTTCAGGATATACAGTCAATATATCCAAGGCAGCAAAACCGAAATCAAACATGGTGCGATATCGTGAGCCTGTAAAAAGTATTAAGCATTGGTATTAAAAGCAATTCAAATTACTTTTTGACATAAAAATATAAAATAATGGTATAGGTGTCAGAAAATCCAAACATATTCATACAGTTATATATAATTCAAAACATTAAAACCCCACCTTTAAAAAACAACCGCAAAATACTCACCTGAAGGCAAAGGTTTTCCATTGAAGAACCATTCGATCTTCATAGTTGGATCAGGATATGGTTCAATCCTGCATTCCAGATGGCTACTGTGCCCCTCTACTAACTGGTTTGGACCGGATAATGGCGTCACAAAGATAGGTCCAGAGGTAATTTTGACATCTTCAAATGCTTGTTGCTGATGGCGACTAGTATCTTCAAGATATTGGATCTTTTTCAAACCTTCAGGATGTTGAGTCTCCAACAGAAGGGAATTGCTGCCTGCATGGTTAAAAGAAAAAAATGTCTAACATCAAGTATACTTTTAAATAGTTTGATATATTTTTATCTGTTTGGTAATAAAGATAATTTAATTTACCATCTTTTTAATTTTTTTAGTCAATTATATATTACTAATAGATTAACTTAAAACAAAACTGTCAATTTTACTGGTTATTGTTCTATCAAATTTGAAATTTCCTAATGCAATAATAAATCATAATTCAAACTTTGAAAATTTACTAAAATATAAATTTTTTGATAATCTATGCACAATGGCATAACAATATACTGAAAAAAGCATGGAAGATGTTCATATATAAAAACTAAAAAATTTCAGTCAGATATTTTAAATTTAAAAAAATAAAATTCATGGAAAATTTATCCATTATTATTTTAATTTTACATTAGATGTTAAAAAGATTTTGTTTACTTACAATTTAATAGATTATTATCAACTAATAAATTCGTTTAACAGAAAAGGTATAGCAGTGAGATTTTAAATAAAACATTTGTAAATAAAAAAAGTGTCATATACCTCTGACTGCCAAAGTTGCAGAGCAGACAGCTTGTCCAAGCTCATTTGTTGCTTTGCATGTGTATGTTCCACTGTCTTCAGGTTTCACGTATGCTAAGTCCAATGCCACAAATCCGAAGTCGTGAGTCAGCGTCACTCTTGAAGCTGTAAAATTATGATTTATATATTAATTACTATTCATTACTTCTTAATAATACATCATTTAAATTATCAAATTACAATTAGAAAAAATTTCTATTTAAAAACTATAGGAAAATAATATAAGAAAAATTATGGTTCTGTAGAGGCAGATTCAAAAATCTCCTCATGAAATGTCTATAAAAATAATATGAAATTGCACTATAGCAAATTTTTACTTCGTGTTTAAAAAAAATGAAAAGCAAACAAGAAAATTTATCTTAAATCGTTTGAAGTTGAAATAATTCAATTTTTTCTAAAAACAATTAGAAAACTGCTTACCAGGCATAATGGCAACCCCATTGTGGAACCATTCCACTTTCAGTTTTGTATCTCCAACAGGTATCAGCCTGCACTCAAAATGCGCGCTCTGGTTCTCCATTAGCTGCAAGTTCTTCATTGGTTGTGTGAATACAGGAGCCTGTGTAGTGGCCTCCTCAATATAACTGGTTCTTTGATGGCGACTCATGTCCTCTAGCTGTTGAATTTTCTCAAGACTTTCTGGTTGCTGGGATTCCAAAATAAGGCTGCTCTTGCCTGTGTCAAATCAAAAAGAGTCATTCTTCAATGTTAGAATGAATGAATATGTTTTGCCATTTAATAAATATATTAAAAGTGCCATTTAACAAATATATTTTGCTTTAAAAATTTATAAATTTTCATAAACGTAAAAATATTATTGTTTTTATTTCTCCACACAGACACAGCCTACCAATAAGAAGCATTAAATAATTAGAAAACAACCAACATACTTTTTTTTAATGTGACGTTACTTTTCTTGTGATGAAACTATTAACCTAATTTCAATTATTTACTTTGTTCTGGTTTTGAATTTGTTATATCTTATTGTTCATATATGAACGAATAAAGCGATACTTCACTTTTTGATGGATTTTGTCTAAAATTTGAAACTTGTGCAGTTTGATAAAAAGATGCCACACAAAATCTCAATTGTGTAGCCCGATCAGTTTTTGAGACATCGTGTTGGTTCATCAAGTTATCATAACTTTATTTATTTTTATAT
Source organism: Argiope aurantia (assembly GCA_026543865.1). Classification (NCBI taxonomy): domain Eukaryota; kingdom Metazoa; phylum Arthropoda; class Arachnida; order Araneae; family Araneidae; genus Argiope; species Argiope aurantia. The sequence goes on along the minus strand of JAPMOR010018812.1, from coordinate 53,612 downwards.
TTATGCATTAAAGGCATATAACAATAAATGATGAATTTTCAATATCTTGACAGAAGAGATTCGCATTGTATAATAGAAATTAGATTTTTCTTTTTTAAATTAGTAGCACATTTTAACTTTCTTTTCTTTTTCAATGAAAACAATTAAAAGTTGTTTCACTCAATTTTTCCTCAAGAGCTTCACAGTAACAAGAATTTTAACAAGATAACATCTGGATCGCAAATAAATTTAAAATCAGATCAATGTAAATTTAATTTGCTTGTTCAAGTTATTGCAAATGAAAATGGCCATGAAAGTAAAATGAGAGAAAATCTAAACATAAACTTACTAATGCACTTCAGAGTGGCAGAAGTCACAGCCTCTCCCAACGTATTGACAGCTTTGCATGTGTATGTTCCAGAATCTTCAGGATATGCATACATGATATCCAAAGCAACATAACCAAAGTTAAAGGTTCGCACAAAACGAGTACCTATAATAGAAAAAAAATTCTGTTAATTATAAAATTTTAAATGGAATATAAAACAAACATGGTATACTGTGGGATTCAAAAATTCTTTCGATTTTCTGTGATAAAATAATTAAATGCATGATGAATATTTATGAATGGGATTGCCAAAACTTTTACTGGTGAATTTCTCTTAGCTGTTAACAAGAATTTTTAAAAAAATGCAAAATATATATGTGCATTAGTGGAATAATAATAAGAAGAATTCTTTAAGAATTATATTTTAAGAAGGATATCAACATTTTAAGAACAGATGCATTAAAAACATGAATTTCGAAGAAATAATATTCAAACCTTGTTTAACAGGTCTTCCATTATGATACCACTCAACCTTGAGTTTTGGATCTCCAACTGGGATAAGGCGACATTCAAAATGAACTCTTTGACCTTCTTTGATCTCGACGTTTTGTGGTGCCTTGGTAAATATTGGTGCTTGACTAGTCAATTCTTCTTGGAAGACTTCCCGATTATATCTAAAAATGGCAGTAATTTACAGTCACAAATAATTAAACCATTACAGTACATTCAGTTTAATTGTACAGATAAAATAACTGTATAACTTAGTCCTATTATAACAACATTATTTCGAACATAAAACAAGCATTCAAAATAATAAACTTACTTTAGATGGTATGTATAAAAGATCTTAATTCATCTTTAAAAAATGCAATTTATTTGACCAGCAAAAGTAATTAAGAAAGATTATTTTTACTTCAGACAGAAAACAGCTTTTATAATCTATTTGAAAATATTAATGGAAAATTACTAATAAGGACAGCACTGATAATATTTAAAATACAAACCAAGCTGTTAAAGGCCCTACTAGCACAAAATATCCACCAAAAATTGTTTCGATATTTTCGTAGCATTGGTGGCCATTCAGAATATCGTAAAACATCTTGTACTAATAAGGGATTTGTTTAAGACTTCGCACATTGACTCATAGTTAAGAAAAATTCTATGTCATAAAAAATTTTGCCAATTAATTTAAATGAAGCTATCAATCCAGTGAATAAATATGGTACATGCTTTTTAGAAGGCTTTGTAGTGGTAACTTCATAAAAGTCAGATAACAACTTCCGGACATGAGTGTACACTTTTGTCTAGTGGCTGTTATTCGGCTATGAAACCTAACATTGCGAGTTCGAACCTCAGCTTGCACAACTTCAAACGAGTTAAAAAAACCTCCCAAGTGTTAAAAAAATGCAATTTCAAGTAAAATAACTAATAATTTTATAATATAAAAATTATACTTGATGCATTGTTTTGAACGAATTATATCTTTTAATAACATAAATCGCAGCAAACATTTCGATTAAAGAAACTAAAAAAATTCCGAACCTTGAATAATCTTCCAGCATCTGGATCTTTTGTAATCCTTCTGGATGTTGGCTTTCTGACATGATAGCGGATTTTCCTAAAAAAATGAAATCAGTGATTTTATTCAACTCCAAAAATATAATTTTATTTAATTAATTAAAGAAACAACATAAATAAAGGTTCCATATTAAATTCCTATTACCTGAACAAGTCAGTGTTGCCTGAATTTCAGCTGATCCCATTGTATTAACAGCTCTGCAAGTATAAGTTCCAGAATCTTCAGGAACCACAGATAAAATGTTCAGGGCCACATATCCAAAATCATGGAATGGACGATAACGATGTCCTAAAAGGAAAATATTAAGCAAATTCAATATTTGAAAATTGAATTGTTTAGTGAAACAGAACACAGAACTTCTTCCATTTTAAAAATGAATATCCAGAAGAAATTAAATGATATGTCAGCATTTTGCATTCAAAAACAGCAAATCTATTATCATTATATAATTTATTTCCAGAACTGAAATAGAGAAGAAAAGGAACGGCCCTCCTAATTGCATTATTGATCATTATTTTCAGTTTACATTGAAAAGTTTTTAAAATGTAAAAGGAAAATGAAATGTTTTGAAAATATCACGTAACTTCTTTTATTAAAATGAAATCTAATTTAGTTTATGCATGTAAGAGAAAAATTACATAAAATAATGCATATGCTCTGCAATAAAAATGGCATGTACATTTAAAAAAGATTAAAAATTCCAAAATGTAAAAATTATAAAAACTTTAATGCAATGAAGAGAGGAAATAAGTCAAGAAGATATCACTTACCAACAGGTAAAGATTTTCCATTCCTAAACCATTCCACTCTAAGAGAAGAATCATTGACAGGCTCTAGCCTGCATTCAAAATGTGCAAGCTGGCCTTCATTTAGAGTCAAGTTATTTAGTTTAGTCAAGAACTTTGGTGGAATTTTAACAACTTCTTCAATCCAAGTTTCTTTGTGGTGACGACTTTGATCTTCTAAATACTGAATTTGTTGCAGTCCTTCTGGATGCTGTGATTCCAATATAATTTCGCTTCGACCTGAAAAAGTCGAATCATAAATAAAAAGACATCGCACGTCACAGATAAAGAAAAGTTGTTCCTTTCTATAATTATGCTTCATTGTTTCAAGGAAAACAGCTAATAATTTCTAGAATTTGTAAAAATATCCTATAATATTCCAAATTATAATAAATTTAAGAATTTCAAGGCAATGTTATAACATTGAACCAAACAAAAACATTCAGCGGACACAGATACAATAATGAAATATAAATTAAAAAAGTGCAGAGTAAAATTAGTATTAATCAATCTTTAAAATAAGTTGTTACGCTTGAAGATACTATTAAATAGTATTATGCTTTAATAATTCATTATGTGCATCTTACGAACTGAAATATCATGAATAACGTAAATTCTGCTTTCACCAATGAAAAAAAAAATTTAATGTAAGTAATAGATATCAAATTTTTTCGAATTTTATTTCTTAAATGTTTAGTTAAATATCAGGTATAGCAGACATAAAATTGATAAATTTCAAATTAATAAAGAATCATTAAAATTAAGTCGTAAAAATTTGAAATAACACAGGAAACATCATCTAAAAAACATCCCATATCATTATCTATATATAATTTATTTATTTCAAAAGAAAAGCTAACTGCTGATAATGCAAATTTTTTTTCCAATTTTTAAAGCCCATTTTTGGGGAAAGAATAATTAATATAATTACATCCTAAAAACATATAAACATGCATATGTATAACTAGACATTATATATATTTGGACTTCATATTAATTCTTATATTATGTTATATCAGTCTTTATTTTAGATACGATTACTTACCAATACATTTTACTGTGCATGAAGTCACAGCTTGTCCAAGACTGCTAATAGCTTTGCAAGTGTAAACACCACTGTCTTCTGGATACACACTTAATATGTCTAAAGCGACATAGTCGAATTCGAATGCGGGTCGGAATCGATGTCCTGTTGAATAATTACAAGAAACAAGAAAACTTTAAAAAATTGAAATGAATAAATGATACAGAAAAAGTCGATTCAGTTTTCTAATACAAACAAAAAATTTCAAATTCATAAGTCCTATGATTCAATTTTATTAGATAAATACATATATATAAACAGTTAAATGAATAATATTCCAATATAAAGGAACAGTACAAAACTTATTGAATTGATTTTATCTTAAAAAATAAAAATAAAACTACAATAGAAAGGATTCATCGCCATTTCAAAAATTGTATCAATAAATATAAATGTATCCCAAAATATCGAAGACAAAATCACAATGTTTAATAAATTTATTATTAAAAAAGAACCTTTTTTTTTATTTCCCCAAATAATAATGGTAATGTAGATAATATATTTAATACAACATATACTACAGCATCACCTAAATTTTATTATGACTTTTTTAAACAAAAATCCATTCTGGCTTTCTGCTTAAATTATACAATTCTTGTTATAACGGATAAACTCAGCACTAAAAAAAAAAGTTAGAAAAAAGATTTACTCACCAACTTTGAGGGGTGCACCATTGACTAACCACTCAATTTTCATGGTAGGGTCGCCTACAGGAGAAAGACGACACTCCAAGTGGATGTTGGTGCCCTCAATCGTTTCAATATTGTGCAGGGGTTTTGTGAAAGTGGGAACCTGCGTGATGATGGTTTCTTCAAACTGGTCTCTCTTATAGCGACTTGAATCTTCCAAATGTTGTATTTTTTCCAGACCTTCAGGATGTTGAGTTTCAGTAACAACACCACTTTTGCCTATACAAGTGAAAAAATTCTGTGGTTAATTAATACTTCACTTTACCAATTAAAATTTAAAATATGAGCATATATTCTAACACCGGTAAAAGCAAATCCCATAAAATATTCTATGAAAATTTTACCATTGGTACCTCAAAAGAGATTATACATATTTATATTCAAAAGAGTTCTCGAATATTAATTCAACAAGCCATATTTATCATTAAAAGTTTATAAAAATGAAATAATTATACAAGTTAAGCACATAAAGAAACTTTCGTACATAATAAAATAAAAGCAGATTATAATAAATAAATTTCAAATTATTTAGATGAATTCGTTGACATTTTTAATGAATTGATTTTTCATATTACTGATATCTTGATAGGTATAAATTAATAATATCTCAACAGGTAACATTCCTCATACATATTATTTTCCTCGTTATATTCATTGATTAATAGTTTACAAGCCTGTAAATCAACACTTCCCTATTAATTTTTAAAAAGCACAAAAATATAATTATTTTTTTCCCTTCCATTATGTTTTTCCTTTTCCCCATCATTTCCACATTTATTTTTTCACTATTGACTTGAAACATCTTGATTTATAATTAGATAATAGTTTTTAAAGGCAAAATTAAATCTATTTACAAAACAAAAATATGTACTATATGCACACGTTCTTTTACTATTAACCTTTGATTAAAAATAGCAACATCTACTTTATCTTACCAATGACTGTAATGCATGCACTTGTATGTGAGGATCCGAGGTGGTTTGTAGCTCTCACTGTATATTCACCAGTGTCCTCAGGATAAGCAGTGGTGATGTCCAAAATAATAAGACCAAATTCATGTTTTGTCCGGAAGCGAGAACCTGAAAAAATGCCCATATGTATATACAAATATATATATATAATTAAAATGTATTTAAATTCTTTTAGAAGCAAATCACACAAAAATAGCCATATATACGTATATAATTAACGTATTTGAATTGTTTTACAAGCAAATCATACAAAAATTTACCGATTTAAGGGAGATATTTCGCCTATTATTAAAAATTAAAACACATTTAATCACTTGAAAAATAAATTTATTGGTTAAAAAAAACATTGCAATATAATATTTATATAACAAATTGCATTGAATGCATTACAAAATTGTGAAATGAAAAAATACATTTTTAATTTTTTTTAGAAATCTATAGATTTAATAATGAGTGCTGAAGACTTTATAATTGTTATCGATTTTAATATATTGATTGAAATTTATTTTGGATAAGTGTATGCAATATATATATATATATATTGTTTTATAAATGTTAAGAATTTATTTCCTAAAATAAAAGCTTTATATGATTTTTAATTCTAAAGGATAAACAATTCTTATCTTGCACAGATTATGCCTTTCTTATAAGAAGTATCATTAAGTCTCTCAAACAAAACAAAATAAAATGTTTCAGAAAATAATTTTGAAGACTTGGTGAACTGTAAACTATTTATAAAACTGTGCTATTAGAGTAGGATTCTATAGATTTAAATTTTCACATAGAGTATTATATCAAAAGCATTCATTATTGGCTTCTTTATTTGCTAAAGCAAATAATTTACTAATTTTTTTAAATAAATGCAGGGAAAAAATTTGTTTATCTAGCAAAAATTAAATTGCTTACATTCTCGATAGATTTGATGAAATCAGCTCTCATTACACATATATATGTATTTCCACATTTTCAGTTATCGCAAACGAAAATCAAATTCACGATTTTATCAAATAAAATTAACTACCTGTAGGCAGCGCTCTTCCATTGAAAAACCATTCGATCTTCAAAGTAGGATCTCCAACAGGTTCGACTCGGCATTCCAAATGCACTCGCTCTCCTTCTCTGAGTGGCTTAGGGCTGTGCAGAGGAATGGGGAAGAATGGCTTACTTTTGGAGATTTCTTCAATGAAGCGATCTTGGTCCACGTGAGCAGGCCTTTCGAGATAGCTAATTTTTTCATCTATTTCATGAATGGTTGATGTATCGACAGAGCTCTTAGCTGCAATGCGATGAAACAAACTACATTAATAAATCTTACAAATCTTAAATGAAAATAAATATTATTTAATTTAAAATCAAACGATTATTCTTATAATAATAAAAATCTTTTTTTTAAACAGAATACAATGCAATCATATTATGAAAACAGATATATTACAGTTTTATTATTCATTAATATCGCAACTTAGTTAGCTGTTTCAAAATACTACAGAAATCAGATTCCAAAGCAAAAGATATAATTTTTTTAAAAGCACAGCAAATATTAAACAACATGGTTTTAAGTCAATTTTCCGCCACAATTTTTAAAGATGTAGTTAGTAGAAATTAAAAACAATTGTGAATTGTTGATATTCATAATTAAAATCATTTAAATATATATAATAGATAGACTAAAGGGCAATTGAAATTACCTTGAACTTGTATTTGTTTGCTCAACTGTGCTTGTCCTAAAGCGTTTTTGGCCACAACAGTAAAAGTTCCAGTATCCTCAGGGAATACATATAAAATATCCAAGGCAACATATCCAAAATCAAAATACGTTTTAAATCTATGACCTGAAAATAAAAGTAGCATTTGTTATGTTTTTCACTTCCACATCATAAAATGCGAATATCTCGATTGCACAAAATTTCGAATAATTATGAATAAGCACACACCAGTTGTAAGTGGGCGTCCGTTGAAGTACCATTCGACAGTCATAGTAGGATCTCCCATGGGTTCCAGTCTGGTTTCAAAATGAGAGCTCTGTCCCTCAACAAGCTGATTCTTTCCAATAAGCTCTGAAGTGAAAGTGGGTTTTTGAGTGCAAATGATATCTTCTCTTTCATCCCTCTTATAGTGAGAATAATCTTCGAGATGTTGAATTTTTTCGAGACCTTCAGGATGCTGAGATTCCACGACGATACTCTTTTTGCCTGGGAAAAAACATTAAGTTTAATGGCCATAAATGTTTTGGTCTATTTACAAAAATTATTTCATAGTCATTATTTGCAAAATCAATTTTGGAATTATTTGAAAAAGAATTAAAATAGTTATATATATCTTAATATATTTTAATCTATAAAAGATGCATATTTCCTACTTTCCAAAATATACAATAATAAACTATAAAGTGTATTTGGAATGCAAATAGTATTTAATATTATTATGTTTAATTATATTTTATTTACTGACTACAGCGTATAATACTCGATTTTAGTACTGTTTTTTAAAGCAAATTTTAGAAAGAAGATTATTTTAGAGGTATCATTTATGATTTAGATAAATATATGCTTTTGCAGTTCTGACAAAAAAACTATCACAAACATATGCTTGATTGCAGTTTTAACAACAACAAAAATCACAATTAAAAACCGAATTTAATTTTCTTTTAGAAAGAAATTTTAAATTTCTAGATGCTAATAATTTTCCTTAAGCAATTAGTTTTCACAATATATACTGTATTCTAACAATTTAGCATAATAATATGTTCTACCAAATTAATGAACAATATGAATAAGATTAAATTTATTGAATGTACTTTAGAAAAATTCTTTTTCCCCTTCTTTAACTCAACACAAAAATAGTATTTTAAATAAGTATAAAATTATCAATTCATTAAAGTTCACAATTAAATTACCTCTGTATAGCTGTACCTCAGATATAGCTAAATCAGAGGTTAGGTTTATTATAACTACATAACATGATACTCACTTATGCAAATTAAACTTGAAGATGTTTGTGCAGTTCCCATGGAATTGGTTGCAATACAAGTATAAGTTCCCGTGTCTCTAGTATCCACTCCTCGAATAGTAAGTGACACGTATCCGAAATTAAAGAAAGTTGTAATTCTAGAACCTATAAAATAAAATTATGACATTAAGAATAACTCTAATTACACAATAGTTACAACAAGGTTTCACACCGATGAATCTACAAGTCAGACGGATCGACTTAGAACATAAGTATATTTTGAAGCCTGGAAATGAGAAACTTTAAGCAATTTTTTTTACTTCAGTTTTATTCTCATTTTTCATTTAGCTAAAAATCAAGCGAGATTTGGATGTTTTTCCACAATAACTTCCAAAAACATAAATGCACAAAAATTATTTGTACACCTTTTAAAATTCCAAAAATTATCTTTTATATATCATACAATTTTTCTCTTAATTTTCATAATTTTTCAAACATATTTTTTTTGCATAATTTAAAATTATATTCTTACTATTTCAATGAAAATCAAATAATTTTCATTGTTTCATTAAATATTTAATATCATTGTTTTCCTCCATTTTTTGAAAATGAAGGAAGAATTTACTGCTTATTTTACTTTAGGAATACAAAAATGAACTTGTTGCATCAGACATTATGCAATGAGAAGACAGATAAACCAGCAGTTACATTTCTAATAGCAGTATGATGTCATGGGGTATAATCCCATTAGAAAATTCAGGGAAGTCATAAACAGAACAAGGAAAAGGTCAATAATATTATCTAACAAAGTATGATTTGAATGCCTTTCACCCATTATGCTTAAAAATGTTTTATTAAGGTATTCAAGGACATCCAGTTACGCACAAGAAATTCAACAGAAAAATAAAAACCAGTGCTCAAAGCAAACTAACTGATAACCAAATATGACATGTTTGTGATCAATGAGATTGTAGTGACGCTTTATAAGCCAGATAACAGCTACGAGACATGAGAAATTTCTTTTGTCTTGTGGTCATGTTACTCGGCTACGAACCATAAGGTTGCAAGTTCGATCCTCGCATATCGCCAATAGCAACAAGATCTAAAAATAATTACTTACTTGCTTCTACGGGTCTTCCATCCTTCAGCCACTCAACTCGCATTGTTGAATCGCCTGAAGGTTCGAGTCGTGCCTCAAAATGAGCTGTCTTGCCTTCATTTAGTTCTAATTTCTGTATGAGCTGTGTTTTGAAGTAAGGCTTTTGTTTTACCGTCTCATCCACTTCAACAAATGTTTGGCGCTGAAGCATTTGGTACGCTTCAAGCTCTTGCGTCTTTTGGATGTAGCTTTCTTGTTCAGGAATACCTAAGCTTCCTGTCACTTGTTCAGTCACTGCAAATAAAAAAAAAATATTAATATGTTATAAAAGATTTCTAAATACTATTTATTTTATGGTAAATTAAAAGATAGATAAACTTCGAAATATAATTTTTTTCCCCTAAAATTCGCAAAACAATAATTTTTTTTCGATACGACATTATCAAACTTTTCCCATCGTTAAAGTGCGAGTTATTCTAAATAAATTTTTTTCACTGTAAAATTATGAAATAATAACTACATTGAAAATAAAATTGATATATTGAAAATGAGGCAATTTTCCTACTTGGTTTTAAATTTAAGACGTTCGCAATTAAATAAAACGTTATTTCCAAATAATATTTAGTATTATTTGAATATAAAATAGTAGTGCCATTTTATTTACATACTCTTTATAATACGAAATAACATGAAATATATAAACAATAGACAGTAAAATAATACTAAATATTATTAAATATTCGAATAGGGAATATATGACAGATAATAATAAAAAAAATATAAAACATCATTTAATAGTCAAGTAAAATAAAATTATCTTAAATTTCTACCGTTAAATTCTTCCGTGAGTTTGAAGAACTGAAATTTAAACAGATGGACAAATGAAAACGAGTGTATCTATTAAAATCTGCATCTAATCGTGAATGCATTCTATTAAATTGCAACTAGTCAACGAAATAAATATTTGAAAAGAAATGAAATCGTCAAATTACCTTTCACTTTCAGAGTTGCAGTTGATATTGCTTCGCCTTTTTGATTCGTAGCTTTGCACATGTATACGCCTGAATCCTCTGCTCTGACATTAGATATATTCAGAGCGACGTAGCCAAAACTGAAGGTAGTACTAATACGAGTTCCTAAGTGTGATAAATAAAATAAATATAATTTATTTTCTTGATATATTTAAGAATAAAAATTTCATATCATTTTAAATGGGATCATTCTATATGTATTTATTTCGAAATGAAGTAATAATATAAAAATATTATAAAGAAATCAAGCTAGACTCACCCGCTGTTAGTTGTTTTCCATTAAACAGCCATTCTATCTTCATCGTAGGATCACTTACTGGCGTAATTTGACCTTCGAAATGAGCAAAGCCACCTTCCATAATGTTTTCCAAAGAATGAAGAGGCCTCACAAAGACAGGAATTTGTGAAACGATCTCCTCGATGGATTCTTGACGTTGATATTTTTCATAATCTTCAAGATGTCTAATAGCGTCCATGCTCTCAGGATGTTGCGGGGCCCGCTCAATTTTTGCTCGTGCTGTGAAGAAAAATTTCATTTATTTTAACTAAATAGCTAACAAATTATCGGCAATATCAGGGTCATTGTCTTAGCTAATTCAAAACACGTAATTCGCCGCTAATTAAATTCTCTGTTCTGATTAAAAAGAACAAAATAAAATAAAAAAACAATATATTGGTTTGTCAACAATCACATGTCTTTTTTTATTTTTTTTTTTAGATTATGCAAATAAAATTAATTTAATGTATCAATCCAGAAGTTTTAACTATTGAGGCATAAAACTCTTGGAAAACAAAGAGTGCATTTAAATGTTGAAAATCATGTGTGAAAATAGAGCATTGTACTTACGAACACATCGCAGTGTAGCTGTGGTGGTAGCTTCTCCAGCCTCATTAACAGCCCTACACATGTAAACACCAGAATCTTCAGCATAAACATGAAGCAGGGTAAGGGCTACATATCCGAAATTGTACGTTGTCATCACCCGAGAACCTTAAAGAGAAAAGAACAATTTTTCAGCAAAAATATGATAATCAATAATAAAAATGAAGATAAAAAATTTGTATATTATAATACCAGTTTTGAAAGAAAAAAAAATTCAAAATACTTTTAAAAACATTTGCCAACATTTAAATAAAGAAAATTTAAGTGATATACGCAGCCCTTCTTTCTATTATAATAATCTAAAATTTTAAAATAATTTATCAGATTTATGGTTTCAGTTTCATCAGAATAGAAAAATTCATACGAAAAAACAAAACCCCATAGCATATCACATGAAAGATTATTAAAAGGATTAATAATTATATTTTAACTTTAGGAAATAGAATGAATAATTTTAGCAATATATTTTAATGATTTTTGCCTTTACTGTTCAAATGAAATGTAACAATACCATATTAAAACCGAAAATAAAAAAAAATTCCATAGTTTTGAAATAAGAAATACACTACAGCAACAAATATTTATTAACAAAAGTTCGTGATCAACTGTTCATAATTCAAAATCTGCTAAATCTCAGAGATACTCACTTGCTTCGACTGGCTTCCCATTCACGTACCACTCAATAACCATTGTGGGGTCACCAATGGGTATGAGCCTGGCGTCAAAGTGAGCCCGGTCTCCTTCCTGGAGAGTCAAGTCCCGGATGTGTGTGGTGAAGGCAGGTTTCTGAGGTGGTCTCTCTTCTTCAGGAGCTCTGGCTCTCGGAGCTGCCCTTTCCACTGGCTTCAACCACACCACTTCGCGAGGCGGAGAGCCTCTGCAAAACAAAAGCAGGTACATTGTCAAATTTTCAATGGTAAAACTTTTTTTCGAATTCATGGTTGCTAATAGAATATTTTCAGGAGGAAAATTTAACAGCAAAGATGAAGAAAATTTATGGTTATTTTATTCTACCAGTGGAAAATCTTAGCTGAAAATTCACATATTAGCATTTTAAAATATTAATCTTAGTTATGTTGATTAAAAAAATGCTATTTACTTAAAAATCAAGGAAATAAACCTGTCGCAAATACGAAATATATTAACTGTCGCCAAATATAACTATGCTTTATCTATTTAATTGCCTTCACTTCGTTATTACAGTAATTAATAACACCGAGTGTCTGTTTAAATAATATTATGTATAAATGTGGATGTCATGAATCACAATAAATACGCACATTTTCACTAAGTTCTTAAAATAAAAAAATTAGCCTAAAATAAATAATCGATATGATGATAAAGTTAAAAATGTTTTGAAATCAGTTGATCAATTTGTGGAAACAGGGGCTCAAAATATTTAAATCTATCATTACTCCAATAATTAAAATATTTATTAAAACAAATGAACATTCAGTATAATTAAATACATATCTCAACATTTATATAATATCTGAATTCTCAATTATTCTTTAAAAAAAGTAAAGGAAATACAGCATAAAACTTAAAATCTTATTACATTCGTTGTGATAAAATCAAAATTTAGACGTAGTTGCAATTTTCATAAATTTTTGAACACAGTTAAAGAATCTTTGTAAAAGTAAATGATTTATTTTAAGCTTCATTTTAAAAAAATAAAATGTTAATAACATATAAGTTCTTAAGTGTAAAAAAAAAAAATCTAGACAAAAATTCAAGATATCTTACTCTGGACAAATAACTTTTTGGGGTCTTGGTAAATGAAGTCGCCATGGTTCTGCAGCAGGAGCACTTTCACCTACAACAAAAATTTAAAAAAAATCATTTAAGAAACTTAGCCAACAAAATTAGAAAGTTTGTTTATGTTAGTTGTTGAAGAAGTTGCTAACATCTTCGACCGATTTGGAACATCAAATTTTTACGTACTTTCAACATAAAGACGAGCACGAGTAGCAGTACTACCAGCTTGGTTTTGAGCAGTGCATTGATACCAAGCTGAATCCAACATAGTCACTTTATTGAAATAAATCGTTGAAGCCCCCTCGCTGGTTTCTAGTAAAATAATTTCAAGAGTTTATTACATTCCTATTACAATTTCATTCAAGTAAGGTTTTAAAAACACACACAATTTTTTTTAATAAATTATAAAAAATAATTTTAGAAGCACTCAGTGGCCACACTCAACTTGATATTAATAAAAAGAAGAACTTAAGAATTTGAGACCCTTTTTAAGAGATAGTTTGCTTAAATGAACGCACAGATAAATATTTAAGAGTTAAAAATGCAAAGATTATTAGTTAAGAAGCAAATGTTGTACATTATAAAAGAGTAATGAATATATAATAGAGATAAAATTTATTTTAATTACTAACCGATAATAACGTTAGGAGGTTGGGAGTGTAGCTGAACTCCATCTTTTTGCCAAGTGATATTTGGGATCGGAGTGCCGATTGCTCTGCAATGCAACGTCACAGGTTCTCCCTCTCGAATATGCTGGCTTTGGAAACGTTCGACAAATTTTGGAGCCACTATTTGTTCTTTTTCTGAAAATGTTTTAAATCAAATACATTAAAGTCATAGATTATTTATATTAAAAACACTCTATCAAGTGCTCTTTTAAATTCACTGGCATCTTCAGTTTGAAGATGCTAGTTCATATTATCATTGATTTAAAATACGTTGCAATATTTGTGTACCAATATTAATTCACAATGTACAAATTATTTCAATACTTGCATTTGGTTCAAAAGTTTAGTATGCTAGAAAATATTTATTACTAATAAAGTTCCAGTTAAACAAAAATTTTTTTATAAATAATTAATTTCAAAATAAGTTATTATTCCAATTAGCTTGTTCACAAAAATAAAATCTCATGATTTATCGTTCTAAGCAAATCTTTATCTAAAATTTAAACAAAATGTTGAGTCACTTTTTTATGCGTGTTACTAAAATAGCAACTTTTAAAATAGCCTTTAAATATTTTTAAAGTGGTAACTAAATCTCATAAATATCATTTACAAAAGAATTAATAAAAAAAATAACAAGAAAATTTGTTTATTATCCATATATTTAGAAGTTACTTAAATGGAAGCGTTAAAAAGATACATATTTTAAAACCTTAATGAATACAAAGTAATTAAAACGATTTAAGAAAAAAGTGTAGTATTGACAGTCATAAACATGTAGAAAAGAAAAAATAAATATATTATTACGAAATACATCATTTTTTAAAATTAAATTATATGTTAATTTTTTGTATTGCACATTGCATTAAGATGCCAACAAATGTGTTAAGTTTATTAACAACTGTGTCGTAAAGAGTGAAATATAAATTTTTGAACAAATATCATATTAATTTTGCAATAGATTCTTTCAAAACTACACTATATTTCTTTTAAAACCATTGTTTAAAATTCTTTAATATTTTACCTATCACGTGTAAGTTGACATTGAAAGAAACTTCTCCACTTTTATTCTTGGCTACACAAGTGTATGTGCCAGCATCTGTTCGGCTTGCTGTCGTTATCATGAGGGCGTGAACACCACCTTCGTTTACTAAAAGTTTGTGGGTGGCATCATCAATAACTTGTTTACCATTCAGATACCAACTAACATCAGGGAAAGGCCGGCCGCTCACTCTGAGATCAAATCTGACCATTTTTCCTTCAGTGACTTCACGATCGCCTGGAACTTTGACAAAGTTGGGCTTTAGGGCTCGGCTGGCACCTGTTGAGCTTATGTCCACGTCGTTCTCTTGGACTGTCCTCACAGCAGTGGTAGTTGTAGTAGCAGCACCATCACTGAGGGTAAAGGAAGTGGGTTGAGATGTTATGAATTGTGTTTGGTTAATATTATTAGTGGCATATTGCTGCTGCTGTTGCTGGTGTAACTGTTGTTGTTGCTGATATACTTGTTGTTGTTGCTGCTGCTGCTGTTGTTGTTGCAAATGCAGTTGCTGCTGTTGTGAATAGAGGTTAGTAGTGGACACCATTTGTTGGGACTGAATGTGGGTTTGCGAAACTTTTTTCGAATATGTTAGTTGTTGCTGCTGTTCAGATTGAAAGCCGAACTGAGTACTTTTTGGTAAGGGTGAGGAAGGTGTTACGGGGGCATAGCTGCGAATTAAAAAAAGATAAAAGGCAGAGGCAAAGAGAAAGAAAGAAAGTTCAAATTAAATACTATTCTAAACATATATAAGCAAAAAAAAAGCAAGCAAATAAATGATGAATTCTCAAATGCACATTCTTCATTCTGCTACATAACAACCAATTAGATTTTAATAAATAACTCCATAAAACAGAAAGTTAAAAACCCTATTACTGAAAAAAAAACAAGTATCCAAATTAAAAAGCGCTTCGAAGTTCATAATGATAATTAATATTTCATGAAATCCACGAGAAAAGTCATCATTTCATTGATGTTACTTTCAAGCATGAGAAGAAAGAGCAAAGCAAATTCCTAACTAGAAAGTTCTTCGCCAAAAAGCATTAGAAGCACATTGAAAAAACATTTTTCAATACATGACAGTAAAAAATGAAAATTGCCATTCTAAAATTTAATTTCAACTTACTTATCAGGCATTTCATTAATGAAACATACAATTTTAATTTCACATTTAAAACCTTATTTTGAAAATATTATTTCTTGATATTTTTAAATTTAACAAGTAATAAATAGATTATTTTACTAAGTTTTTTTTTAAAAAATATGTTTAATCAGCGATCATTATTTATAATTTTTCCTTCAGTTTATAATACCCATATTAAATATCCATTCTCTTATTTTATTCATTAATCATCAAATCGCCTTTCACTGGTAATAAGACAAAAGCATAGGTGGAATAAATTACAAAAATTGCATGTGGCATTCAGAAAAAATAAAAATGCATAAAAAATAAAAAATACATAAAAGAAGAAGAAAAATCAATCTGAAAATGTTACGTAATTTTTTAATTATGGGGATAGTTTAATTTTATTGTGCAAGAAAATCGAATCTGACAAAAAAAAAATCTAAATGTATAAAGATATAATAATTTTCCAAATGTATGAAGAGCGATATTTTACCTCCTCTGTGTTTGAAGTTGCTGTTGGAAACTTGTTGGCGTGCCCACACCTTCAATGACTAGATGGGCAGAGCAAGCAATTCGTCCATTCGTGTTTTCGGCCAGCAATGTGTAGTAGCCTGCATCTTCAGGTAGTGCCATGTGAATGTGAAGAGTAGCCACATCATCTGTGTATGTCATCTTAAAACGCTGAGAGGCAATGATCCTCTGACCATTCTTAAACCATGTAATCTGAGGGGGGAAAATGTGTTCATGATTATTATTTCGAATGAAATGTTCTTCATGTAAAAAAAAATCTGAAGATTTGGTTTGGTTATATTAACGTCCCGTTTGAAGCAACACTAGGGCTATTTTGGGACGGACCTCGTAATTTTGAACCGCGGTCAGATGACGAGGACGACACCTGAGCTGGCACCCCCCTCTCCACACTACACCACACCAACGGGAGGACGTTTGGTCATGACAGATTTAACATGCAACAGACCCCCTTACACGACGGTTCTTCGGTGGAATCGGGTCTCGAACCTGAAACCCTCCGGTTCCGAAGCCGAGACCTTACCACCAGGCCACCGCGGCCTCTATCTGAAGATTTAAAATATGATAATGATTTATTATGACGCACATCAAAATCACTAGGCAAGCTTAACAGAAGTAAAGACGTTCATATAAATGTCAATTCATTTTGAGTTAATTGAACTAATCAAAATATTTTATTTCTACAATTAGGATTTAACTGAATAACATTCACCATTTATGCTCAATATTTTATTTTGTGAAAGAAGCACAGGCGAGTCTTACTTTTGGTTTAGGATTTCCAGATATCTTGGCTTGGAATGTAGCTTCGGAACCTTCCAATAGTTTACTATTGCGAGGTCTGGCTATGATTTGTGGAGCACTGGGAGGATGTGCTTTGTCTAGTGGCGCAGGTTTCTCAGCTGTAACGTCTTCACCTGGTAGTTTTCTGAACATGGATTCACGAAATTCGACTTCTCGAAGCAACCGGTATTCAAATGTGTCAACCCGGAAACTCTGGAATAGAAAACGGTTAAAATAAGAGAATCGTCAAATTACAAAATTATTACAGGAGCATATTGATGACAGCAAACTATACTCCTCGAACAGTGATATTAGAAATTTAAAAAGAAAATACGGATCAGATATTTTAGAATTCATTCAAAAGTGAATCTGGGCAGTTTACGGCCATAGGCAGTATATGTTACGATACCTTCTTTTATTCCTGACCAATTTAATTTCCCATTTAAACTCATTTTGAATTTAATTCACACACCTTAATGATTTATTTAATTTAATTTTAATAATTATATATAAAAATGTTTTTATTTATCTCTTTTAATACACTAAAAACACTAAAAAAAATAAAATTCTTAAAAACATTTCTATATTCTTTTTACACATTTCCACTTTTCTTTTAAACATTCTTTTTACACATTTAATAGTTAATGATTAATTTACTTAAAATTAAAAACATTTAATTATTAAGATAGATTAAAAATAAATAACAAACTTCAATCCAATGTTACAAAAAATATTTTGCAACAGAAATGAATAATTAATTATATTTTAATGAATGATTATAATAATCCATTGTAAAAATTAATTGCAGTCCTATAAATTTATAATTTAAAAAACTATATATTTAACAAATTTATTTGTTTGATAAAATTATTTACAGTTTCCAAAGACCTTTCTATGACACCTTTCTGCCGACTGGCATAAGCAGCTGCCTTGTTTGCGTAGTCGAAAATCCGCTATTGTATATGTATGTTTCATCTCAGCTATTTTATTCCAATAAAAAGTTTTATCTATTTTATCTAATATATTTTTTAATTATAAAGGTTGAGACAAAGTAAATTCCATCTATAATTTTTTGTTAGTTTTACATTTACAAAATTGTCTTTTACAATTTTTTTATCATTATAAATTAATAAAATATAAATTTATATAGATAGTAAAAGCTTGTCCTTTTCCCTTTTTATTATTATCGTTTTTTCTTTCATCGAAAGAATTCAAATGAATAAGAGATTTTAAATGCTTTGAACTTAAATAGACACTGATGATTAAAAGACAAAGAAAAGTAACAACTGCTACACTATAAATGTGCTTATCATTGCCATCTTTAACATATAATACATAAATAGAAGTTCATTTTATAAAAAAAATATTAAAATGATACACAAATATTAATTTTGAACACTTTCTTTAAGTTTCAAAATTTACATGCATTTAAAGAAGTTTGGGATGCTTAAATTTTAAAACTTACTTCAGTACCACTGTAGTACATGGGACAGCTAGGGTCGATATCATAATCTGCTGAAGTGGTCCTCTGGTACACACCGTCAATGTGTTGTTGCTGTACATAAGATTGGACATAAGTACCACTCACTTGTTGGCCTATTTGAGTACTTTGTATGTGAGTCATAGGTGCCTGAACCTGTCGGAAAGTGTCTTGGGACACAAGTTTTCCTGAATAAAAAAAGAATTTTACTTTAGTTATTATTTATAGGATGAAAGATCGATATAGTAATATTTGAAATTAATACATTTTTGAAATTAAAAAAATTAAAAGACAAATATTTAATAGCAAACTGATTAGCTAATATGCTGTCTCTATTGTCTCTTGTAAAGTAAAAATTGTGGCTAGTAAACCTGGATAATTCTTGCTAAATTATCAATACTGCG
Source organism: Argiope aurantia (assembly GCA_026543865.1). Taxonomy (NCBI): domain Eukaryota; kingdom Metazoa; phylum Arthropoda; class Arachnida; order Araneae; family Araneidae; genus Argiope; species Argiope aurantia. The sequence continues at coordinate 34,455 of JAPMOR010018812.1, read as the reverse complement.
TACCTTTCACATCTCTATTGATGGCAACAGTAAGAGATGCTTCGCCAGCACAGTTAACTGCTGTGCAAGTGTATTCTCCATCATCATCGGCTGTGAGTCCTTTAATATCAAAAATACACATCCCTGTGGTTGGGTTATATGTTACATTTCGTCTGCGAAAAGGAAAGGAAAGCCAATGTATTACTCAGATCAACAAAATAAATATACATATACATTATGATTCAGAAGAATATATAGCAAATAAGCATTTAAAGATTATCATAAAAAGCATTCAATAAAATTGGCTTCAAAATTGTTTTTTCTGTGCTGACATGACGTTGATTAACATGTAATAACATTAAGATGTAATAACATTAATAACATTAAGATCTACAGTTCAAAAAATACAAAAGCAAGCCTAAAAAAAATATTTAATCAAGATAATAGTGGACATTTTTTTTAAATGATTAGAAGGCAGTTTTCATAGGAAGCTTCTAATAAAAGGGTAAAAAATTTTCCACGATATCAAGCCTCTCAAAATGAAGCGCATAAAACACAAACCTATTATCATTCTTGATAGGCATCCCCCTTCTTGACCAGACAACTTCTGGAGGGGGATTTCCTGTGACTCTGCATTCGAAGTGAGCATTGCCTCCGTCGATGAACCGGCCAATCGTCGGGGGCTTCTCGAATATCGGTGGAGTGGCATTCAAGGGCCGATGTCCCTGAAGTTGACTGCAAAAGACAAATTTTTGTATATATATAAAATTGAGATACTTAATGAAAGAAATCATTTTCTTTAAACAATCAACAATTCTTATAATTACCAACAAAACCCTATTTATTGATTATAAATACAGTGAGTTAATTGAATATCATCTCCCATAGTTAAATATTTTCAAATATCAACTCGATATTTCAATTCAAATTGTAAAATGTATAAGTTAACTAAGAGGTTATGAATTGGAATTTCTGTTTGACTTAAAATCCATGCATTTTAATGCATAATAATAAGTCTAGTAAATAAAAAAAAAAGAACAATATTTGTAAACGAATTCGAGGATGATTTTATCATATTAATTAACTGTTTTCATTCGATCCAACTTTTTATTAATGAGGTTATCCTTTTAATATCATATTTCCGGAATTTTAATGGAATAGCATAGCACGCACTAAAATGCGTTCTGAAACATTTTGATACATAAAAAAAATTTATTTATGAATTTGCGTATTTTATCAGTATTTTGATAGATCTAACAAAACTTAGACACTTCCTTTGAACATTTAGTGTTTTGAAAAGTTACAGTTAAAAAAATATATAACCATGTAAGAAAAATTATTATATACATGCTAGAACATTTTCGTAAAAAAAAAATTTAAAAAATTAGAATACAGGGTTTTTTTTTTTTTTTTTTTCCTTTCTCAATTAGTTTATTCCAAAGTCTGTATCAAGATATCAAGCTATGCGTTTATATGCAATTGTTACACTTTGCACTTCGAAATTTAAGCGCAGAAACTAAAATGCTCACTAAAATGTTTATCTGTCTTATACTTTAATATGATTTCCAGTTGTTTTTTTTTAAATAAGAAATTGGACAAAAATGATAAAATTTCAACAGACTCGTCTTATAAACTAGTGCATATCTTCTTATAATTTCATAGTTAAAATTATATGCAAAATTCAAAATGATTTATCTTGACAACTAAATATTTTGCAACTAAATACCTATTCTAAAAATATATTTGTGTAATACATCTTGCAATACCTGTATGTGCAACTATGTGTTCTAACAAAAAAAAAATCTGAAAAAAATATAATTCGTTTTCTTTTATTTAACCTTTTTAATTAAAAATTGCTTAATAATATTAAGAATAGCCGAAGAAAATTTTTGTAAAAATTAAAGGAAAATGAATAAGATTCGTTGACATATCAAGGCCCTTTGAATTTCTTGGAGATGAAATTAAATGATATATCAAACGATCATCAGTTTTGTGAAACAGCAAACACGGAACTCGGCTTCAAGCAAAATTTTGTAATGGTATACCGAAAAATAAAAACTAATGTTCTCATTTCTGAAAATCAAAAGTTTAATTCTTAACAATTAATTTCGCTTTAGCGTTATAAAGAAATCTTCTTCGCTTTTTAACTGGTATTCAAAAAATACAATGAATACCTTCAATGCCTTCGAAGTCATAATAGGTCCTTCCATAATTTATTTATTTAATTAATTAATTATCAGTTAATTAATAATTTCGAAATTTAAGCGCAGAAACTACATTACTATTGATTTTGGAAACTATTGTGATTTTTCCTCTCTTTAAGCAAGTCAAATCAATATTCCGAGTCATTTGTTCAAACAACGTGTCATGTGAATTTTTATTACAACATGAAATTTAAAAATATATTGGCGACTTGAAAGCCTTTATCACTCAAACCCTAAATTAAAATTAATGAGCATGGTTAGTTTATCAGTACCCAAAATTTCATACAGTTGAATCCTCAAGTCCCCCATCCAGCTGTTCTATAATTCTTATTTAGCTTTGAAAATGAAGAACAGGAAAAAGGAAGCATTCTTCATGTGTCACTTTTCAGACACCTCATCTTCTCCCCGTCTAAATACATGATGCATCGGTCCATAAATCGTCACGTTTCTTCATTGCTACTTTTTTAAAATCATTCTAAAAAGAGAGCCCTAATTTTTACACAACTGCGATGTTTATTCAGTGGAGCAAAAGCAAAAAGTGAAGGCAATATTTAGAGAATAAGCCTAACGCACTCCCAAATAGGACAGGAGAAGGAGCTGCCAAGGATCCCGGTGACGAACTCCAAAGTCTCGCACCTCGTCTCAAAAATAGATCCACAGAAACAAAACAACTACAACTTCCACTTCCATCTGTCTGCACTATCAGTTGCAGTTTTGAGTCAGGAACTCGAAAAGAAATGATGAATGAATATAATTCCTAATTCGCATGTATGTAAGTTTGAAATACCTCGCACTATCGGGTTAAAAGAATGAAAATAGAAAGTAATTAAAATTAACTAGAAACACTAGAGAGTTTTTAGAAAAAGCATCTCTTTCAATTCTGAAAATAGAAATTTTTGGTATCCAATTTTTTTACTGCACATTTTATTTCTGTCAAAGATTTTGTCATGCCATTGAAGCATACACAAAATGTTTCGTGCTAATTCCATGAGCAGAATTAGAAAAAAAAATAATGCTTTAATAGAATTTGTTTAACATTCCATGAACTTTTAATGCCTGTCATCTGATGAAAATTGTCTGTCAAAGCATAAAGATGATGCCTGTAGTATTTCCACATAAACCACAGGTAAATCTAATCATTCGAAATATTGCATTTACAATTCATATGTATGAGTGTTCAGAGATTGAATGAAAAAAAGGGCATAAAACTGCACCCCCAGCCAACTAATAAATGATTGTTCAGTTCAAGGATGAGAAGGTTAGACATCCACTAAACAAAAGATTAAATACATCCGCTTATTTTAAGAAAATATGTTATTACTGAAATTAGAAATTTTTGAACAACCCTCATGGCCAACCTTCTTCAAAATTCACTTCACATATAAACTAGGGAGTAATTAGATGACGCATTAAATTTAGTAATGATTTGTAAATTAGGAGAATAAAAATTTAAAGATTTGCACAGAAGAAGAAGAAATAATAATTTGCAAAGGAGGAAGAAGAATGGGCTGGTCCAATCTCTCCCCACACAAAGTTGTGGCTGAAAATTCAGGCAATATAAAAATAATAACAAACAAACAACGCGAACTTTTTTTAAATTTAAAAATTTAGATTTAAATAAAATAAATTTAAATTATAGATTTGGTGAAAGAGTAGAAATATATTTTGAAATGAGATCTAAATTACAATTTTATCAGCATGTCAAATTTAATTTATAATTCTATTTTTACGATCAAAGAATATTTTCAATAAGGGAACTGCAAAAAAAAACACCCAATACTCACGAATTTTATTTTATTTTTTTCCTAAATATGATGTTGGAGTATTATGAGTTAATACACTGCAGATGGTTATTTAAAATTAAATCAAATGGGAGAGAAAAATAGTTTTAAAAAATTTGTATGGGTACTCTTATTCTGGCTCAGGCGTGCGTTCATCTAAATTCGTCTCGGGTTTAAATTAGAGCACAATTAAATCTGACATTTCTTAATTGAGAATTTTAGATCTGAAGAGCAGATAAGAAAATATTTTCAATTCAGTTCTTCTGAGCAAGGGCCTTTATTCCATATAAAATATTTTTGTATTCTCATTTGGAATATTTACGGTAATATATGAAATTCGTTGGCTAAAAAGCAGAAAATGTTTTCTGCAAAAACATCCCTTTATAAAACCGAGAATAATTTGTTAAAACTTTTCATGCAGAAAAAATTTACAAGCATCACTTCAATTGCAACAATTAATGTATTAAATTCAAGGATTCTGAAGTGGAAATTTTATTATTATTGCATATTTAAAATCTTATTTTAACAAACCTTTAATTTTGCACAAAAAATTAAGTATACAGTTATTATTTTCTCATATTTTTCTTAATATTTATAATAAAATGATAAATTAATCATGTTTTGCTATATATATATATATATATATATATACTAGAAGGAGTCAAAATTTTTTAATACGGCTGAAATTGATTAGTAAGCATCACAATACTTTATAGTTTAGGAATTAATTCTCTCAGATGTTAGATTAGTGAATACTTAAAATAAATAATGTAGATTTCAGCCATCCATGAGGGGACAGCAGAATTCAACATCACACACGTGTATAAAGCAAGGTCGTACAAATCAGCGGAAGTGAGAATTTTGTTTTTGTTCTTTTCCATTCATTTGACTCATCAACACTGGGAAGGTTAAAAAAAAATATTAGAACAATACGCCCCAGTAGAATGATTGCCAAGTGGGCTCACAATGCGTCAGCTTTTTCTATTGCAAAGTTTCTTTTCTTTTTCATAGAAAGGAATCTGTACTGTCGGCAGGATAAAAAGATTCGACATTTATTCGACCTAATTGCAGATATGCAACATGCAGCACTGCAGTCGCAAATTCTGCAGTGGTGCCTCTGACTCTGAATCTTGATTCAGTAGAAACGGCAAATGATATTTTAAGCTTATTTGCAACTGAGAAAAAGCTGTTCACCCTTTCGATAAATAAAGATCTGCATTTATATAACGAAGAGAAAAACATGCGGATAGTTTAATTCACTGTACTAGATGTGAGCGTGATTTTATAACATGAGTTTTGCAAAGGCCATCAAAAACATTTTTCTTTTTCTGAAAAAAGAATATTGAATATTGAAGAAATCGCAACCTGTTTTTATTCGGATCATAGCTTACGCAAACCATTTTTTAAACTTAATTTGATTTTGAAACAAACCTATAGCTAAAAATGTGCAATTATATGCAAATTATCCGATTTTAACCATTTGAAAAATATCTTTGATTTGGTTAAAGTTGCGTTATAAAGGTAGCATATATTTGCATATATCATTGGTAAGACCAAAGCTCCATACCGTGAAAATTGTACGATTACGAAATTTCTACTTATATTAAATAAAAATAAGTTTTTTTTTATGGAAAAATAAAGAATAATGAATCTGAAAATATAGAAAAACATCATAAAAGATGAAATGCCCGAATTTCGAAGTTCAAATATAACGCTTCTAAAATATTTCTTTCAGTTTTCATAATATTGCTATATTTAGCATTAAGTTTTAAGATTATTACTGCATTATGATTTCAGTTTATTTTATCAGAAGATACCCTACTATACAGTTAAAAAATTGTGTTTTAATACGTTTTTTATATATCTTTAAAGAATACATCAAACGAATCAAAATAATTTTTCGAACATCGTAACAGATAATATTTTTATATTAATTCTTTAAACTTAATATTTTTTAAATTACATTTAATTATAACAATAATTACGTACGCACAAAAATATACAAATATATAATTAAAATCGTTACACAACGCCTGTGCATAAATTCAATAACTAAAGTAATAAAAGTGTTATTTCAAAATATACTTACAATATTTTGATAAATTTATTAAAATGAGATAAAAATTGTATGGAAATAAAATTTATACTATAGACAAGTAATTTTTTTAATTTTAAAATTGCGCAAAAGTGATTTTTGTGCTCTAATATGCTTCGAAGTTATTGAAGAAAAACTTTTTAATTAAAAATATGTCTAAATTTAAAAAAAAAAACTTTCTGATTGGGCGCCTCCGACCGAACAAGTAAATACTTGCCAAACATCGTAGCTCCGGATCTAACTTTCTGATCTGCGTCTGGCGTTTTGCATGATTTTTAACCATGCATTTGGCATTCCACAATTTAAAGAAGTATGATGTACCAACAAATATTATCCTCTTAAAATGAGTGGAGTTTATGGCTTAATTTTTATTTGATTTCTTTATAAGCTTTTGATAGACACTCAAAAAGAGACCATTTAAAAGATTCTAATCGAAAATAAATATTAGAATACAAGAATGATAACAAATCTTCGAAACTACCTATAATTCATTGGGGAAAGGGGTAGCAAAATTTCTAAAACTGACTACAAATAACACGATATTTCCTTTTCATGTCATTATTGTAGTAAACACTCAAAAAAATTCAATAAAATTTTATTTCCTTTGATTCTTTAGTCTGATAGAAAATAAAGCTGAAATGAATTGATTCAGATTCTACAAGTCCCAATTATCAGACATCCGAATAACGCGGTTATTATGCAGTGCATTATATTAACTTGCAAACAACAGGTAATTTTTCTTTCATTCATGTGTAAATGAAAAAAAAATTCATTGATTTACTAATCAGCGAGTTATCGCGTTGTGTGAAGTCGCCCAAACCTCTGACGCATAATGGAAACTCATACTGCAGAAACTCACGTTGAACAGTATGTGTCCTTGTTAATGCATCCTTCCTTGTTAATGCAGAGGTTATTAATTTTTTGAATCAGTTTTAAACTACATTCAGTCTCCATTCCAACTACTATTTAACAATAGTAGTTTTCCATTAAAAATGAGCTTTCATTTGATAGTTGAATTTGAACGACATTTGGGTGTTATTTAATCTCCATATAAGGAAAGATAATTTGTATCCAATAAATTTTTTTTGACTAAGCCATTTTTTCCCATCTTCTTTTTTTTTACTATGTATCACAAACCCCCCGGGGGGCACTTCGAAATGAGGATGAGATGCTTCCGGCATGGTGGTTGGATTTCGCCACCCTGGAGGGAACACTAATAGGTGGGGGATCTGACTCCTCCCATCGATGCCGGGACGTACTTCCTTCGGGAAGGGTTGTACCGTTGGCCCTTAGGACTCAACCACAGTTCCCGCTAATTGCTGTTGCGGCGGTCCGGTCATTCAGTTTTATGGTTTAAATCCGTGTGCCTTCGGGCGGGTCGGAGAGTTAGATGGTTGACTTACTATGTATCACAATCACTCATTCGCCAAAAAAAGCCAATGATATCAGCTTTGATACAATTCGAAGCTGACTATAGTTTCAAAAAATAATATATTACTGATTATTTCCTTAGATCTCTACATAAAAATTGTAATAAATCTACCCAAAGCAAGATTACAAACCTTTTACAAGAATTTTGTGTAACATTCGATAAAGAGAAAATTTCAGTCCCTGCATTCCTCCTGTTTTTAACTTAATTTACTAATTAGTATTTAGCAAATTTTCTTTATAAGACAGCTATTCAGTGGAACGACGATGATATTTCGTTATATGGAGACTTAGTTGCTTAAAAATAATTAAAAAAATTCCTTTTAAAAAATTATTACCTTTCCAATTAAGTCAGCTGCATTTCCTACGAAATTTGGAATTAATACCTTTAATTTATTATTAAAGGAATTAACACCTTTAGATTATTTACGAATATTTAATTATTGCTGAAAGCGAAATTTTATCTTTTCCAAAATTTAAATCCATTGCAATTTCAATTCATTTAAAAATTTCGCTATAACAGAATGAACCATTCATTATTTTATTTTTAACCATTCATTTTTTGGAATGTTCGCCTTTTCCTTATTACGTCATCGTTTCACTTTTCTATCATTTCTAATATTTCAGTCTTAATTAATATCTTCAGTCTTAATATCTTAAGATATTTATCTTAAAACTACACCTTCGTGTTTAGACCTCCTATGGCTCCTATCTGCAAAAATGGAGTTATCATCGATGCCAGAATTACATCTCTTATTCTTTAAATATCAGTCGCAAATGCATCACTTCATCTTTTCATTTCCATAAAAATGCTTATGGGGGGGGGGGGAAGGGTAGTAAAAATTAAAATCTATCTAAATGTTTTACTATATTTCTGAATTTTACATGAAAAAAGAATACCGATTTGTGAATTGGAATATGAATTCTTTACGGATAGAGGTGAAATTAAAAAGACAATCATTTTTATATTGACCTATTAAAGATTTATTTTTATAAAACTAAACCTGCGGGATTGAAACTTTCTTGCACACTCACTGACTAATGAATGCACTTTTAAGTTATGATCCGCATACCATTGTCGAAAAATAGTTTAGGATAGGAAAAGACTATTAGCGTACGGTCTCAAGAAATGGATACACAAGCAACAAAAAAACCGAGTATGAATTTTGGAGGTGTTTTTTCCCGACCCATTGAAACCAAAATTTCACACAGAACTACAAACGTATTCACAAAATTACATATTCATTTTCATATATTTAAGTCATTGCCTTTTCGAGTGATCGGTGCTTACATGCTTGTGAAAATACAGATCAATAGATGTCCAACCCAATTTCAGAATAGATTTCATTCAAAGTTTGATTTTAAAAAAATCTACAAATCTGCTATAAAGATCATATATCACATTTCATCCATCTAAAACAAAACATTTTTTTAATTATCGTGTTCCCATACAAATAGATACAGTTTCAAAAGCTTTTTTTCGGTCTCAGGGAGGTCTGAAACGTGAAGATGCTCGAAATGTCGAGTCAGAATTTTATAGGATTTTTCAATGATAATTGACGGAAAAGTCTGAAATACAATTTTTCCAAAACATTTCAGATTTTTTTTAAAAAAAGTTAATTATTATTATATTTTTGTGTGTGTGTGAATAAATCTCAGAGTGGAATAAAAAAGGGCTTAGAACTTGTTTACTAATAAACAAATGCTTATTACTATGACTTATAGGCATAAAATTAAAATTTATAAATATATCAAAACAAAAAAAATTAGGTTGAAAGGAAAACAAACTTACGGAGAAGGAGGTTGTATCACCATATTTTCATCTGAAAAAAAAAAAAGAAAAAGAACATTAAAATAAGAAAGGCAATCAATATATATGTATATTACTACTAACAATCGCTTCATATTTCAAAATTGTTAAATGGAGGCATTTTTATATTTATTATACCATTTTATATTTAATTGCGGAATGCATAAAAATAATAT
>JAPMOR010018812.1:6423-24882 GCA_026543865.1 Argiope aurantia | reverse complement strand
ATTTCCAATCCAGTAAGATGCTTAGATGCTATGCAATCAATTTTAATGTTTCATTTGTAGAAATTTTTCGGAAAGCATTAGTCTTATTTTTATCCTTTTTCTAAAATTCTGAGATAGATCAGTAAACATTAATTGGTTCAATCAAGATAATATGAAACACTGAATACAGTCAGCGCATTCAAATATCACGGCACAAATACAAAAGGTACAAAATGAGTAGGCAGAACAATTTCCTATTTTTTCTCGACTTATACAAAAATAGTATAATTTCATCTCATTCATATTAGAAATACAATCACATCAACTTAAAATGTTTCCAAATTGAGGAAAATTTTACTGACAGCCTAGCCTTATTTCTTTTAGCTTGAAGTTAAAAATGGATGTTATGCAGCAAGGCAATACATGATTTGCAGTATTTCATAACTTATTCAAAAAGTTTAATGCAATAAATCCATTAATAAAATTTTACGGTGATCCTTTCATCCAATTAATATTTCGAATTTCAATCTGTTGAAAAAGTTAAGCCTTAAAGATTAAAGAATGGGTAAAGAAAACCCCAACATAATAAAATGTAAAATAACAATAGAAATACAATTAGAAAAGATTTTCAATAGCTCAGGAGTAAATATCAATCCAAACTGTATAATAATTTAAAATTATTGCTCTTGTGGTACAAAAATTAATATGTGTCAAAAATATTAATCTGATGAGATTAATGCTTGAACACCAGTCCTTATATGTTTCTGAAGAAATACTGTCTAAAACAGCAATTAAAACTTTTAGAAATATTAATTTGTTATATTTTATAATAAAATTATATGAAGATATGTTTTTGTAAACATTACTACTCGTTTTAAAATATGGAAATTCTCTCTCACAAGAATTATTACTTATTTAATTAAGATGTTGCGGCATGTAGCAAAGTAAAGGAAATATCAAAGAACTTGCCATTTTGAAATCGAAATATCAAATTGCAATTTATGATAGAAAATAAAAATAAAAAAATAAAAAAAAACATTCCCAAAAAGAATACATAATGGCAATTTTATTGTTTTAAGTTGTTGAATTGGCTATTTAAATCTTCCCTCTTATTACCCGAAGATGCTACCAGATAAAAGAATGAAGCTGTGGAAGTATAACACCAGTTTTCCGTATGTAAATGAAACATCTTAAAGAGAAAAAGTAAATTAAAAAGTTGCAGATATTATAAACATCTATAAAATTAGTTGGAAAACGTAAGGATAATTCTATTATTTCAAGGGAAAATTTAAAATGAGTGAAAATTTGGGAATATTTTACTTAAAAAAATTATTAGAGTGAAACTTTTGAAATTCCACTTAAAAGCGTGTTATAGGGAAGAGAATAACAGGTAAAAATTTCTGACAGAAATCTGCAGTATTTTTTTGTTGAAAGAAAGAAAAAAATAATACAAAATCATCAAAAAACGCATGAATGTGCTTTTTATCAGTCGGGGTTATTCTATACTTTCAAAGGGTGTCATATGGATCGATTTTCGAAAAAAAAGTGGTGAAAATGAAATTTGAAGTTAACATATTTAAATAAGCTAATTCGTTATTATTCATGAAGCTAATAAATTTTAATACTGAATTCATTTTATAATGACTATTATGCTCGGCGTGCATACTCCTTTTTAATATTTTTCCGAAAATCAATCTCCATAAAGAGTTTTTCTTTTTTAAATTTAATTTTCACGTTTAATTTTCAAAATCTACTTATGGATATTTTGAAATAAGATCGACTGATAGACATCGAAAAGTACTTATAGGTATTTTTCGACAACCCTGCCTTTTTTTATAACAAAGACGAATTTTTCAAAAAACAAATCCATAGAGACATCGATCTTAACTTTTTTACCAGTCATTGTATTCTATATCACACGTATTTAAGTGTAATTTCTAAAGTTTCGCTCAAATTTTAAAAAAATGAATAAAAAAATATTTTTTTCAAAATTTTGCTACTTTAAATTTACTCCTGATATAATTACGTTTTCATTAAACTTTACAAGTCTTTATAATACCTACAATTCTGAATTCACATTTTTTTTACTTCCACAACATTCCCTCATCCGGTAACATCATTGAAGCTTAATAAATTCCAGGCCTATGTTGGATGCCTACCTCAATAACTTATGTCAATAAAAATTGCTTTTTCTACATTTCTCTATTTTTCGCCCTCTGACCGAACTAATAACCTAACGATTGTTTTAAAAAAATAAATAACTGTGGTGTTATGTAGATTATTATGATCTGTGCAGGAAGCAACAGGATGAATGTTGTTGGAAACATTTCTTTAATAATCACATTCACACACTTAAAACAAACACAAAGACAAGACATTCGCGCGCGCACTTCACAGTTCAGAATCACATCTCCTTCTCATTACAATCGCAATGCATTATGGGATGACATATGGGATGGCCTAAACAGGCATCGCCATCTAGTATCCAAAAGAGAAGATAAGTGTAATGCAACTGTTACATAACTAAATTATTTAAGCAAGCGCGTAAAATAGGCTTTGTATTGGAAAACATCAATTCTATTGTCGATATAAATGCAATTTATAGACTGCAAAAATTACTTTTAATTTAGCTATGGAATATCAATAATAGACTATGATTAGACAATAGATTGAAATTGCTATTTTTTTTTATTTATTTATTTTGTAATGAAAATTGCGGCTTATACAATTACTCTCATACTCGTCTTTCTGAAGAAACTCTTAGAGAGCGTAATTGAAACATTTTTCTCATTTGATAGTTTGCATCTGTATCGACGTCTTACTATTTATTACTTCTCATGTTATTATTTAGCCTTATTTTTTAGATGGTATCATAACAAAGGAACTTATAAATGGAAATAAAAAAGTAAATATTTGTATCTGATTAGTTGAGGATTCGGCTCATTTTTTTAAAATATAGATTTTAAATTAACATTTATTTGTGTTACATTTTTTAAGTAGTATATTAGTTTTAGCATCACAGTATTATGAAGGTTATAAACTCTCTATCATAAATCATTCGAAAAGTATAATAATTTTAAGATCATCGAAACATTACGATGAAAAAATTCAGAGTATTTAAGAGGTACAAGTTCACAAGGGATATTATTTCGTGCTCTCACTAAATAATACTTATGCAGCCAGCTCAAGAAGAATTTAAAAATATTATAACTGAAATTGTTAAGTCTAAGTTTTACAAGAAAAATGAATAACACGAAGTAAAATGGAATTTTTTTCCCCTTTGATCATACAAAGTCTCAGTGGAAAGTAACAATGACATGATTAAAATTTTACTGGAGTGTTATATTAAATTATTTTCATTAAACCCATCTATGAATTCAAATATTTGGAATTCGACTTGAAAATATATTTAAGTTGTTCTTAACCTATCATATTTTGAAAATAGAATGTAATTATTAACAAATATAATATATTGTTATCTTTATACAAAAAAAAAGCTGGCTAAAAGAAATAAAGCGCCTTTCGTTTAATTTCTTTAATTTTTTAATTTTTCATTCACGGTTAGGCAGGAAATAAAAATACCTTTCCGTTTATTTTTGTTGCATATTTTATTCATTATAATGTGTATAAATTACTCAAAGCATTTTGGGGAGCAGTCACTCGCACTGTTTTCATCAGTAATGTAATCTTAATGCCATTTAAAGATTTTTTATTTTTAGCAAAATAATTATATTTTCAAATTCCTCTGACACGTACAATGGCTTGATAAAAACAAATTCTACAGGAATTTTCAAAATAAAAATCAACATTCACAAGTTGATAAGTCATTCCAAAAATATGCTAATTGCGATGGAAAAAACAAAACAAATTCGCATGAATTCTTTGACAACATCTGTTCAAACAAATCTTCAGCTTTCAGATAACAAAAATTAAAATCCAATGCAGCCTTAAGGTGTTTAAAAATAATTCAGCCTGTCACGGTCGAATCACATTAAACAAACCGAGTCGTTGTAGGTAATTTGGCAAGCTCATCTGGCAATTCTCCACCCCTTTCTCGAGAAGATATAAAATACGGGAGGAGGGGAAGGATTGTTTGGAAAAAGATTGAGTGGCAATTCAGCAAAAATAATGAATTGTGGACAAGGGTGGAAAAAGGTTTATTGATTTGTTTTTACGCACAACATCCCGTGAACTGTGGCCGCAGATTGAACTTTCGTTGGGACTCAAGAGAGCCATGAATTTATATAATTAGTTAGGGATTTTATTTTCAAATATGTTAAAGAATTGTAATACCTAAAGAGAAATTGTAACAAACTGGATTTTATTATCTTTCTGAACTCGTCCTACATATCACAATGAATAGTATATCATACAAGGTTACTATTACAAAGAAAATCTCTTATATAAAACATTATATTTACAATTTAAAGCCTTTCTTTGACTTGGATACTTCAATTCCCAATCTTGGGATTAACTGGAAAGGGAGGATTCCATTCACAATTAGCTGGGAGGAAGACGAATCTTTTAGCTACACCACTGACGAAATTATGCTTTCTATCTGCGTATCATCCATTAACTTGCTCCCTTCCATACAAAATTGAACCTGAAACCCTCCGGTTCCGAAGCCGGGACCTTACCACCAGGCCACCGCGGCCCAATACTTCCACAAAGAAAACAAAAAGTAATCTTTCTCTATAGTAGAGGTGGCCACCTTATTATCAGGTCGATTTACATTATTTCTCAAAATCCCTGACAGATAGGGATAAAAAAACATATTAAAACTAAATAGCTTTATTTATTTTATTTAGTAAAAAAATAAGCTTATATACACACCGAAAACTTAAGTAGAAATCGTAAAATTATTGCCAACAACAGATTACTTTAATTACTATACAGAATAATTCAAAACATTATTTTATAATTTTCTTTTATTTAATACCCTTTTGTTGCCGAAATTACTTATAAAAATTTTAATTTCATTCATTAAATTGCATCCATCTTAAAATATCATACTTCTTTAAAATTGTTGCAGCTTTTTTACTTTTAAGATGTCACTGTGGTCAAAGGATCATTTTAGGTAAAATCAGTGATACTCTATAATTTTGTTTAAAAAAAAACTGTTATACTTTATTGAGCAAAACTCCGTAAAGTAAACAAATCGACAAATCTTCACTACAAGTGTTGGGATTGCCATGTCATATGATAGCGCATGGCTTTTAATGGTTACAAATAGGTGCTACTTTTTCAACCTTTCTTCGTGTGTAATAACACTGCATAAAGATACAAAAAGAAAATTGGCATGTTTTTTTTTAATGTTTGTTTTCTAAAACCTAGAAAAAAATATTATATGAAAAGATCAAGATGTGAAGGATGAAAACAAAAGGTACTGCATAAAGCCCACATATCATAAATAGGCTTATGAAAAGTGGAACGTAGAGAATTGTAGCAAAGTAATTCGATTTAAGCTGTTTATTCAAAAGAGAAATTTCCTCGATCTCGGATTAACTTACTTTTTAGCCTCGGATTAACTTACTTTTTAATTGTAGATTAAAAGAATTATAATACAGAATTTCATTTCCGAAACATATTGAGATGACACATAATAAAATAACTTTTTTATCATTTCGCAAGTAGTGAATACTGACTTGAAAGAAAGAAATATTGTATAATAAATATCAAAAATTAAGGTATTTCGTTTATCTTTGAAGAAAGGATTTATCAAAACTCAATTTGCCATATATTGATAGTGATTAAAAAGTAATCTGTTAATAAATATGAAATTTTCAATTTTTAAATTATTATAGATCCATTATCCTGGTGTTATTAAATAAACTGATATTCTGTTAATAAAATGCCATAGTAATGAAGCAATAAGAGAAATACCATTGTTTTCGAATAATGTTAGATTTGCCATTTAAATAACAATTTCATTACAATCATCGTAGCTACTGTAGATTAAAATTATGATTGCCAATCACATAACACCATCAGAGAGTCCATCGATAATTTTTTTCTCCAGAAAATTATTATTGCAGTAACAAAAATAAGCTCATGTTACCTATATTATTTATAAAATATCAAATGTAGTGATGTTATTAATATCCAATAAAATAATCTCAGCTAATTATTATTTTAAATAGTGTTTTTAGAAATTGAAATGTTTTAATAAATTTCGTTGACAGAAAAATGATACTATAAAGTCTTGCTTTCAGTCATTGTTAATACATAACGAAATAATATAATAAATAAGCGTTAAGGTGTGGTAAAAAAATCATCTATATGTGTCAAATTTCATCATTAAATTTATTGCTTTGGATAACTAATATTATTGAAGAACAATTTATGTATTACATATAAAATATAGATATATTTATTTAATTTCAGATCATTAAACAGCAATCTAAGAAATGATATGCTATTCGTTAGAAGGATTTGAAATTTATTTTTTAAATTCCAAAGATATTTCTGTTTACTTATGTTTATCTTAGGTTTTAATACCATTGTTAATTTTATTATGATCGGCAATTAAAAATTGGGCCTATTCTAAATAAACGAATGGAAGAATATTTTATGTAGCAAGCCGAAAAACCCAGACATAAATAATTTTTAGAAGCTTCGAATTTTCTTCGTATTATTGCAAAAATTGTTGAGAATATAAGGTAGATACATTTCAAAAATCAATAATTTGTAATATTAAGTCTGCATAAAAAATATTTCCCTTAAAAAAATTAATAATATTTTGTGAAAAATAGCCACGAAAGAGATTTAATTAAAGCCAACTTAAGTTCAATAACTAGTTGTCATAGCAATACATTATGAAAGTTAGCAATACATTATGTCATAGCAATACATTCCATTTATGAAAGATTTGTTTAGTGACTAAGATGGAAGAAAAGCTCTAGCGTACCGAAAATTTCTTCTTGAAAAGATATACGTATCCGCTTTAATAATTTTCACGAACCAGTCTGTGATGAATCTTCGCAAGTATGATGTATCCAAAGTACTTTAGGTCTAAATATAACTGTTCTCAATTTGAATTTAAAATTAAGCATGTCAGCTGAAATTTCGTGTTCTCCTATTTTTTTTCTCTTTTTACAAATTTAACTATATTATTTTAGTGCTCCTTCACACTAAAACTATACTACTATCATGTGAGACATGACGTTGTTTTGGTTTGGAGTTTTTAAAGCCTCAAAATTCACGGACAAAATTAGCGATTAGTCGATTTTGAGGCATCAATTTTTTGGTTATAAGAAAATGATAAAGAAGGTTGTCATATTTGTTCACTTATCACCAACAAAAAGTTACAACTTGGTGCCAACGTCCGCATTTATCCAATTCTCTTGTCCGATTATATATATATATATATATATATATATATATATATATATAATTTTTCTAACTAGCAAAAAATGTTTTGGATCTGGAACAATTTTGTGATGGGGAAAAAAACGCATGCGCAATATGATAGTCACATGATTGTTTAAATATGGTTTAAACTAGTTTTTCATGAAAAAAAATTCTGACCTAGAGAAAAAATTTTTAGAATTTGTATTGATTTTGAGATGGCCAAAAACCATCGCTTTTCTAAACGTTGGTGATTGTGAAATATGAGTCATATGAGAACATGATGTTTTTCTGTCGGGTTGACACCACGTTACTTAAAAAAAATAATGTTTCATATAATAACTTGAAATTTGCGACAGCATATTAAAAAAAAAGTTTTATAATTTTTATACCCCATACTAACCACACAAGCATTTGATAAAAATTAAATTATTAAAAATCATTATAAAAAATCATCTATTTCGTTCTATAAAAGAAACAGACAAAGAACAGATAATTTGTAACTAATACTGAAACTTTTTATCATCTTTCATATCATGCAAATATTCATTTTAATTCAAATTATAGAGAATATCAGAAGAGCAAATCGTACTTTTAAATATTCAGGATGAAATAAATTTACGATCATCACTCATAACAACAACAAAAAAAATTCTAACAAATTGTTATTTATAATAATAAATTCTGCATTTTATAGAAAAAAATTTATAGCGTTTGGATTGATGAATTTTCACTTATCTAGTAACATAATGAATGTTTAACTATACGTCACAAAACGTTTTTTTAACAATTAAAAAATATGTCTTGCACATACATCACTTGCTTCAAAACTTATTGTTAATAGAAACACACAAATTCAATAAAGAATGAAATTTTATAACTATGTAACGAATTTATCAATTATTTACGATTTAAAAATATGTATTGCAGTTCCGTTGAGACCTTTAGATCAAAAATATATTCATTTAAATGCTTCTACGGTAGGATATTCGCACTTGACAGTTATTTAGAAAAGAATACAGTTCCTATAAAAGAATAATATTCACACAAGGCCAAACTTGAAATAAATGTTTCAACTAATAAAGCGCCTTTTTAATTAAACCATTCTAAAAAAGCAGTGAAAACTTGGTATAAAACTGCACCATGCACCATACATATTTAGAAACTCCACAGAAAATATTAGAAGTCCTCAGCACACAAACAAACCAAAAACTAACTAGCTCGTCAGTCTCAATCAATTATTTTTTTAATGAAGAATTCTTTAGAAGTTTTTAAAAAAACTCATTCACATTTCAAGCTGCTTTAAAGAAAGCGAGCTTTTACTTTGAGCGAAGAAACATGATAAGTAAATAAACAATACTTTTAAATAGATGCAAATAAATCTTTTTGATGTTAATAGAATTATTTAGGTTCATAAACTATCATTCATCCAATAAATTCTTTAAATTATAAACATATACGTATTACAATTATATTACACAGATATTTACTATTATTTAAGAATGTTTTTTTTAATATATGAAAAAAATAAATAAAATTATAATGAAATATTACAGACGCTGCTTGTTAGGAAAATGCTTAAATTTAGCTTATGATATTTACCAATAGGAAGGGTATAAAAGATCGACTAACAAAAAAATCAGATTTCTATTTTAATGCTTCTATTTTTAGCACTTAAGTATCAAACTGAGGTTCAAACACCGGAACATAGTTAAAGCGGTACCATTGAATGAAAGTGGACAGTTCAGCAAGTTTAAAATGAAGAAGGATTCGTAATTAATATCATAACTAAATTATTAAATTAAGAATTTAGTCAATTTTTTAATGTTCTGATAACTGTATTTGAAATATACGTAAAAGGAAGATAATTGAAATTTATATAACAACACTGCATAGAAAATGAGTGACATGCTCTGCAGTGAAATGCCAGAACAATGATAGAAACTTATAAGTTCGCTGTTCATCTTTTAAATATATAAACTATTAAAAATTATAAAGGCACATGAACATTTTCAATAGAATTTTAGTATAAAATAGAGACTTTTCATTCATATCAAAGGCAAATAAAACAAAATGTGCATGATAAACAAATAAATTCGCATTTATAATCAACTCTTGCAAAAATTTCATTTCCGTAAACTTTTGCTTTAATTTTTTTTCAGACACAAAATATTTATAATTTTATTGCAATAACAAAATATTTGAAATAGTTAAAATTTAAAAAAATATTAAGCACATAAAAGTTCATTTTTTTTAGAAAAAAAATTCAAACGAATGTTAAACTTTATTTATTCTCAATTTTTCATTAAAGTTTCAAAATAAATTCATCTAAAAACTTTCTTGCATTAAGCTTTCTAGAATTACTAGGTTGGGAAAGTAAAATTATACCTAGAAAACAAAAATTAATATTTTTTAAAGACTAAGTTAAACATGACCTTATTTTATATGTACAATATGCTTATTAAATATCTGTGAAACTGACCACTTACCTATTATATAGCATCAATACAGCAAAAATATATGAAAAAAACCAAATATCACTTGTTGTCGGCACTATGTACAAAATATTTCCGGAAAAAATCGCGCGGTGCAAAACTATGCTCTACTTTTTTCGAATACGGGCAGCTAAGAGAGCTTTCCTTCGCAGTTCCCACTGATCCAACTATCCCAACTGTGCGCTCTTCTCGCAACTAATTTATTTTTAGACTGCCTACTAGTCAGAGGATGATTCTAGATCGGGTATCCAGAGCCATTTTTGGAGCAAGAGCCCTCCCCCTTCCACCCCTCGTGAGTAGGCACGTTTACGCAATCACAAAAGTGCAAGAAATTTAGGAAATCGATGAAATCACTAAAAGGAAATTTCCTGACGCCAACATTGAGTTAAAAAAAATTTTTAATGCTAATCACACGAATGAGAAATAAAAAATGTAGTTTGCGAAACTTCCACGCCATTTCTGGTGCCACAGAGTAGATAATTAGTTTTTAAATTCTTACATGTTTACTGTTTTCCCTGTAAATCAGATGCTAACGCTAAGTTACATAAATTTCGGAATGCTATAGAATTTAGATGAAAAAACTACAATTATTTCACAATATCAGTCACTTTTCACTATTCTTATAAGATGCAGAGTGTTTCATCGATGCTTATGTTTCTGTAAAACTACAAAATGTGATGGTGATATATTAAAATGTATTTTACAAATTAAAATGGCAATGTAACATGAATATAAAAATTTCTAATCTATATTCCAGAACTGAATACTTAATTTTTTAGCATAGCATTATTTTAATAAAAAAATTAACTCGTCACTTTTTTTTCTTTGGATAAAATAATATGAAATCAAAAAGTTGAATTGTCAGCAAATTCTGTTATTTTATTTTTGTAGAAAGACTTGAACAGTGCTAAAAATTAGTTGGAAAAATTGTAATAATTTTATTATTCAATATATTTTGACGCAGAATGGGAAAACGAATCAATAATTTTTCATAAATAAAATGGATAAATATTAAATATATAGGATAAAAATACAAATAATACATTTGTAAACAAAATTAGTATTAAAAAGTTGATTACTTAAAGATTTAATAATTATTTAATTAAAGTTCTTACGGACAAAAAGGTGTTTGTCTTCAAAATATTAATTATTTTTTCACATTCATTAAAAAGAAATATTAATGACGATTTGATTATTGAAAAAGAAACAAAACTGCTCCAATGTTGAAACTTTTATAGGCTATTATAAAAATGGAAGTTTGTTAGAAATTATGTATGAAAATTTAAATTTTTGATCTCTGGTTTGAAATAAAAGCTTCCGGAAACATCACTATCATCTTCCAGGAATCATTTAAACATGAATAATAGCACAAAGAGGGAAAACTAATCAAGGTTTTAAAATGTAAGGAGACAAAAGTAAGATAACGATACAACTATTCTTATGCAGACTACGAAATGATTTAAAGTAAAATATTAATAATTTTATACACAGAAAAACCTATTGGAAACAAAAATACAATTAATCCAGCTTTAATATTGATACTAGTAAATGTTCGTTAATTTTTAAATATGAATTAATATAAATTAAATTTACATAAATATTCATTGATCTTGAACTTATCGTACAAGCATTTCGTGGAACAGAATTCATTCTCATTCATAGATCCAAAGGTTCTTTCAAAGATTTCTCTTTAGTTAATATCTTCCGTCAAACCATCTTTAGTTATGATTTGAATCGTTTTTTAATATAAACTAAGGCCTAATTATGAAAAGAAAAATCCTAAGTGAGAAGATGTAACTAAAGATCAATATATTTTCATTGAATAATGATTCTTCTCTAAATAAATAAATAAAAAAATGTGAAAAACTGATGATAGAAAAAAATTATTTATTATTTTTATTTTTCCTTAGCAGAATCCTATTAAGAATTTAAAAAGAATATAAAAAATTGCAATTATGTTCTTTCAATTTGTACTTCGATTGGCCTAATATTTACATTAACAACATAATTGGTATATAATTCCTGGTGAACAATTTATCTATCAAACATGCACAGTTTGCAAGATATTCGTTTTGAGTTTTAGAATTTTGTAATGGCCTATTCATATTATTCATAGATCAATTAATTAACGTTCTTCGTTACAAAAAATATAAGAAAACACGGAAAATTATTTAAAGGTTTGAAAAAGGATGAGCAAATGAATCATAAAAATTAATTTGCCAAAAATAGCCGAAAATTCAGATGCAAAAAAGACTATATCATCTGCTGATTCTGATAAATGATATACTCCATTAAAGTAATATGCTAGTTTAATAAATTTCATACAGATGTATATCTTTTATATCTTATACAGATTAATTTTGTATACCGTACGGATATACAGTATATTAAGCGTTTCTGCATAATATATTTTTGTATATCATATAAAGGCTTATATATTTTGATGTATAAAAGTTACTTATTTATATAGATAATATTTTGATTCGATTAAAGAGCTGTTCGCTTTCATTTAAAGCTTCAAATATTTCAAAACGTCTTAACATTAAACGTAAGACACTTTTCGAAACTGCAACTAAAATAATCAGTCCACATTTTGGGGCAAAAACTTTATTCTCCCTGGCTGAATTTTTAAAAAAATCTGGTTTTAATAAGGAAATAGTCATTTTTTAAAGTAAAATAATGTAACTCATAAGTAACTTTATGGTAATCATTCAATAAAAAAAACATATTCATTTATTTCTGTAAAGATATCGTCTCCATGGACAGAAAAGAATCATTATGCGAGCTCTTACCGATATTGAAACGAATCAAATCTAAAACATTATGATATTGCATAGTTTCGGAGTAGAAAATCAAACTTCAGTTATCAACTTCAAATACAGGCAGAGGTTTATTTAAAATGAATACATGTACATATTTTTTTATCTAAAAATATTATAAAGAATTTAATTTTTTTCGCGGTCAAAAGTGTTCTATCGCGGTAAATAACGATGGACCATACATCTTTATCAGAATAATAAGGAAGAAAAGGGAATTATTTTTTAAAATTCATTATAATATGGAAAGTTGCGAAGTGCGCAAAAAGGGCAATGTTTTTGAGTATTTTCTATCCAAGTCTACAACCAGTCATTTTGACGAGATATAATACGTTTAATGTTAAAGGAGGGTTTATTGCAGATTAATATAATTACAAATTTATTCGTTTCTTGGCTATTCTGCAATACCTTTTGATTAAATTTAACATGAAACATTTCATAACTTCAAAAGATTACATTTAACTGTAATTTATTCCTTCTAAGGTAGTATCTTGACTGCTATAAGTTTGTCTTTCGACAGGAAATATATTCCGATATACCAAATTTTAATCATTTTCGCTAACTGAATCACGAAACAGGCATTGATCTCGGAAAAGAAATGTATTACCGTAAGACACGCACAGTATGAGAGAAAATGCGAATAACTCTTAGATATAAGAAACAAAAAAAATGCTAGTCATATCTCTCTTCTTCAATTAAATCTTAACTGCCAATACTTAACAAAAAAGCTAATTGAAACTTCAATGAAAAGATAATTGGCCTTGAAATCAGTTTAATATGCAGAAAATATGTTACATTTTTATAACTTAGCTTTCACATAATTGAGAACAGAGGCGTATTTAGATTTATTCGATCCTAGTCAGTGCATGTTATGAGGTTTCTCTTTGCTGATCCTTTTACTTTCATACTTCTCAAATGTTTACTTAAACATATTAATTATTCATTTTAGGTTTCTTTGAAAAAAAAAGGTTATGTTTTTATTTATTTCATTATGAGTCATGACTGAATAACATCCACATATTTCAGTAGACACAAGATGTTTATAAGCGCTGTAATAAATAAATGAATGTAATGAAATAGATAGAAACTTGTACAAGTTCACAGTTTGAGTACATTTGACAAAGTCTACAATTAGCCTAATATTTTAAAATCATAGAATTTGCATTTTTTATAAATTCATTTGGCATTTAAGCAAATAACAATGGATTCAAATTAATTTACATGAGTTTTCTTACTAATCAAACAGCCCTAGGTAGCTACCTAGTTTTCTTAGTAAGAGATCCACCATTGATTGAGAGAAGCACATAATTTAATTTAATTGATTTAAGTGATGAAAATTAATTAAATTTTATTACAACAATATTTTTCAAAATATATTTAAAGAGATTCTTTTTAAATTGTTAAAACGAAGGGAAATATTACATTGCATACAATTGGTAACAATAAAAAATTGATTCTCTGAATTTTATAATAAAATTTATGGTATAAAAATTGCCTTCGTTGGCAATATTGTTCTTTATATAATAATTTCGATTACTTATTTATTTAATTAAAAATCAAATTTAAAATTTGGAAACATTATCCTAGATATGAACATGGTCAGCCTTCAAAGCACCAAACACTGGATCAAATTAAGTACATCTATGTCCAATGGTCTTCCCTGTGGAACGTCAATATATAAATAAACACGCAAGCAATATAAAGATACAAAAGCTTTTTAATTTTTTTTTACTATAATTACAAATTTTGCAGATATGGACATGTTTCAAAATATTACATTCATACATATGCTGCACAATAATTGGCCTCAACATTCCTTTATGTTATTCTAAATATATTGCAGTGACTACAGATAAATTACTAATACTTAGAAAATTTTATGAGAGCATAAAAAATGACTGTAATGTCTGGATAAACATTTGATTCACTCTTTAGTAAATGCTTTGTACATTTACGTGTTTACACAGAATAATGAGATGCCTGCCATTCAACCTGTCTTAACACTAAGTTTCAAATGTGAGTCAAAACTGAAAAGCACTATGGATTAAAGCCAAATCTAAAGCACACACACTAAGTCCCCAGTCTGGAATGCAATGCTTCTCTTTCGGATGCTCTTCATTAAAATTTCGCCTTGTCAGATATCTACTGGCAATATAAGTAGGTTAAGGCGTCTTATGTAACTTTATTTTACTGGAAACAAATTTTATTTAACTCTTCTATGATTACAGCTATATTTCAGATTTCAAATTTTAAATTAAATTCATTAAATTTCAATTTTTAATCTTGCTTCAGAAGTTTATGCATTCTAATGAATGCCAATATTTTCATACTTCTTAAAAAATGTACTCGCATGTTCCTAAGCCATTTTGGAAAACCTACGACCCTAATATAACTGTATAAAAGTGTATGTGTATACATATAGAATTTTATTTTTATTCTTTGCATGGCAGTGTAATAAATGAAAATATTTTACGAATTCAGAGAGCCTAATAATAGTCAAAGATGTAAAATTTTGTGAAATCACCGCTAATTCATTTCGAATTTCTTGGAAAATCGCATCTAGATACCAATTATAAATTGTCATAAATGAATTCTTGTTTGAAAACCAGAAAGGACTACTTCTGAAAAAAATACTATTGAATTTAATAACACACATCAACCATCATAAATATTCATAATAATTTCTTTTTTAAATATACGCGTTACATTATTTTCGAACTTAATGGGAAGAAATATAAGCAAACGTTTACTGATGCTCTAGCATCCCTTTTACAAGAGAACTATTTTGTATTAAAGGCCACAGTTCCTAAATGAGGTCGGGGGTAGACTCCTTCATTAATGCGTCCCTTCCGAACGTGTCCTTTATTTTTCTAATTCGCTCTGTGTACTGTCTAACTTTACTAAACAGATCCTCTCCGTAAAAGTCGACTAGCGTTTCTCTATCTAGATAATTAGATAGTCCTAGATAATAGATAATTCGTCTTTTCAACAAATGCAACACTATTAGTGACATACAGTAGTGACATACAAAAAATGCTTTTATGAGAAAGACAACACTTCCTATGAGAATCATCCTCAAATCAGGGATATTACACAAAATTCTAATTTGCTGAGTGAAATTAGCAAATTATATTCCTGTGCAATTCCATTTACCAAACAAAATTTTCTTTTAAAAAACCCTTTTTATATTTTAATAAAAAATATTTTTCACGGTTTAAAGAGCATTTTACATATTTCACTGTGGTATATTTCTGCAGATCAGTCTACCATCATATAACTTACACCGATTTGATTTTGCCTCTGGTTTAGCGCTGCGTAGTCAAAACTAGGGAGCCAGAAAAAATCAATTAAATCCAAGTATCCTATAACTAACTGACAAACCAATTGTTATCCATTGTCACATGCAGGTTATATATATATATATATATATATATATATAAGTAAGAAGCTTCTTTAGACAGAAATATTATTTGTAAATGTGAAAAACATGACTGTATTAAAATTGGAAACAGAAAGAAATGAGTTATTTAATTACTTGCTATAAGGCATAGACAAACGAAAGGGCAGATACTTTTTATGTAAATTGCGTAAAATAATAGCAGAAATATATGGAGAATGCTATAAAGTCAGATGAATCAAGTCTAAAGTATTGACGCATTGTGATGTTTCGGACTAGAGGTTTGGAAAATATTTTTTCAAGTAACATATCAGTGAAAATCACTAAAGGTATTAAAAGTACGAATTTCAATCAATAGCAAACTTAAATTATAAATTTTTATTTTTTTAGACACCACCGCATTCCATAAAAAAGAAAATAAGGGACAGTTTAAAATCTAAACAAGAATTGCTAAGTTATCATGAGCAAAAGGGAAGAGGGAAAAAAATAGTATAACTGTGCCAAAAAAAAAAGAGAAATTCAGCATAAAAAAACTAAAATAAGAAAGTGGCATAGGTGTGTTCTTATTTTAAGACTAAAACTGCTCCCAGGATCTGGTTCTTTTCGCTTTTCGGATTCGAAATGGACGCATTTTGAATCCCGTATTTCAACTCATATCACTAAATCTGTTCACCCGTGAAAATACCAGACAACTCATTTTAAGAGAGGAAAAAGACTATTTCTAGGGTCTTCCACGTTGCTTGGACTCAGCGAGTGACACGTCAGGAGACTTTAGCACTTAACAAAAATTATTGCGCTGCGGTTTTATAAGGGGCTTGGTCGGGGGCGGTTTCTTGGCTAGCGCGAATCTTGGCAAAAGATTTTAGATTGCGTCGTTGAGATAGAGATTGGGATGAACGATGCCTTCGCATGTGTCTCTGATACGCATGGGATCCCTTTAGTTCTGTTTGGCAGATGCGGCCTATATGTAACACCAACGGGCTGAATCAGGAACGATTAGGACGTGACACATCGATGACACAAGGCGGATGACAGAGGCCCTGTTCATTATAAACTTTGATTCAGATGATGAGAATAATTTGCATTCACCCGTGCAACAACAAATAATATGGTAAACATGTAGTCAAGTATCTATAAACTGCAACTCTGTTGCCACATTCGAATGAAAATAACAGAAGAAAAAAAACGTACTTGTATCTAAATTGAAATGATAAGATAATCATTAACAACTCACCAATGCAAAGAATATTTAAAGAATACAAAATACTTATTCAATAAAAAAAAGCTATTTCGATTTTCAAAATTCATGTAAATTAAAACTACTGAAAACATATTTAAAAAGTAGTTTATATCATGAAACTGAATGTACATGTAGCAATGTTGTTGTTACAAAAAATTATTATTTTTATGGGGGTTTTTTTTGTCAGTTTTGTAAAATGTTGGAAATCATTTCAGAAGGTAATTTAATTTTAAAATGTTTAGGCAGAATTTATTACTACTATATAATCAATCAAACCATTAACATCTGTGAAAGATACCCTTATCGGGTTTTCATAAGCAAGAAAACAAATTAACATTTCAGATCTTTAAAAATCGCATGGCGTAAAGATAGATTATAATACAAGATCATTAGCATGTTCTTTGCATTGGTAAATTTGCAGCACATGGTCAGAAATCCCCTTCAATTTTATATATCATATATCACAACAGGATGTAAGCCTTGCGTCACATGTATCAGAAAAACATCGATCGTGGCGTTAAAGAATGTTTATTACTAAATCCCAGAAAACAATTAAAGAAATGTTTAAGAAATTTGTAACACGAATTTAAATTGATATTGGCATTCATTTCCCTCTCCTAATTCATAAAGAATCAATTATTTTGAGTATACAGGGTGCGTAGTGAGAAACTGTTTCAAAAATGAAGCACTTCTAAGTACTTTTTAAGCACCTTACCCAAAAAAATAAAGCACCTTTTTACATTCGTGCATACGAGAGCCTGCTTATTTTCTAAGCATAGAATGGTTTCTGTTTTATAATAAAGCTTTGTTTTTATTGAAATTTTTTAAATAAATTTTAAATGTGTATTTTTGAAATTTTAACCCGTAGTAGCCTGATTTACGAAAGTGATTTATTTTTAATATTACTGTGTTTGCTTGAGGGTCTAGATGAAGGGAAAAATAGCCAAAGAATTAGTAGGTAGGTTTTATGTAGGGCGGAATGCCTGAAGTATCAAAATTGATACTCACAAAAATAGCACTAGTTTCTTCAAGTAAAACATGCACTCGCAAAAAATAATTATATCATAGCGAAAATAATATATTCACTTACCTCAAAAGTATTTATATTCTTCAGAAAAAGAAAATATATCAAATTTGTATTCAACAAAACTTTTAGTAAAATGTGTTTACTTGTTCACTTTGCCG
>JAPMOR010018798.1:214178-230357 GCA_026543865.1 Argiope aurantia | reverse complement strand
ATTGACTTCGACAATACTAATATTGTAACTAATTGCTATCCAAAAGATTTAATTCTAACAGAAACGAATAAAAATCAACTTGAGGCTACCTTTCTGGATTTAAAAATCGAAATTGATAATGATAAAACAATAGTTGGTATATACGATAAAAGGGACGAAATCAACTTCAAAATAACAAAACTATGTAATTACCAGTCCAATCTAAACTCTAAAATTTTCAAAAATCTAATTTTCTCACAAGTTAACAGGATCAAAAAGGTTTGCAATAATAAAAACTCCTATATTGAAGCATCAAACAACCTCATTAATCATTTAATTAAAAATGAATTTCCCAAAAATTACTGTAATGTCAATTTTTTAATTAAACAAGGTATGGTTTGGGATTAATCCTTTGGCTTAAATAAAAAATAGAACTTTCCTTGCATATTTTTTCACTCAATAGGTGGCGCTGCGAGCTTACAATTTTTACCTAAATTGCCGTTAGCTTTGTTTTTAATGGGCGGGAATCACAATCGATAGCTTGGGATTTTCTGGAATGTTAGAAGGTATGTTTTTTGACTTTTCGTTATCTCTTTTGTGTCTGTTTCTGGTATTTTGGTGTTTTTTGTTATTGTATTTTTACTTATTAGTGGTTTTTCTTGTTATTGGTTGTTTTGTATTTTCCTTTCTGTTAAAATGGTATATCTCTTAGGCCTAATTTCAGGGGATTTTCGGGTCACGAAGGAATCATTGTTAGACGTTATAGTCTGATTTTCCTTAACAGAAAAAATCCCTTTTTTGAATCCCTGCCTGAGGTTGACCCTTGAAAAAGTCTTCAGGCCGGATTCTTCCTTTTTTAATCTTTTTTTAATATTTTTTATTTGATTTATTTGTTTTTCCATTTAACTTGATTTTTAAACTTTTGTATATATATATATATATATATAATTCTATGCTTTATAGGAACAAATGTGTATATAAAAGTCTGTTTCGTATTCCCGTCGATATGCGTTTATTAACTCAAGCAATTTAAAGTATAAAACATTATGTGCAACAATTATCTTTAAAACCGCTGATCGCGTGGATATAATGTATATAAATGTTGTCCCAAAATTAATGCAAAAGATGCAACCCTATTAAAAAACCCATTTGACAGCTGATATCTTAGGTATAGAGAAACTGGAGCGTTACAAAATAGGACCATGTGTTAACACAAGATTTGAATTAAATTAAAAACACAGTTTTTTCCCTTTAAATTGCTATATTTTTATTGAATTGTAAATTACATGGGATAGGGTTATGTATGGAATAATGCATAGAGCAAACGGCTTTAAATTGCATTTAAATTCAATTTTCTCAAACTTCTAAACATTGAGACTCATTTTCTAGAACCCGAGTGTATTGCGACTCATTTCTTTGAAGCTATTTTTGGGAGAAATCAACGACATCGTTCTTTCCGGAAGTAGATATATGAGCCAAAAAGTAATTTTTCTCAAGAAAACACACTTATTATGAAGTATAAAAAATAATAACGAGCTGTTTCGAAGTAAATGCTTACAGAAATTTCACTGAACCTTCATCCCGAACAGAAATTTCTGATTCGGTGGGCGAGTTCTCAACTGACACGAGTCGTTTTTTTTGCGTATTGCGCTATATCTTTGTAGTGGTGCTACTATATGGCGTGATGAAGATTTTACTCTAATTTTGCATTTTTGAAAATTTTGGACATATACATAGACATTCAAGGTCTTGTCGCGATCCTCCAAAATTCGATTCAAACACCAGTATTTCTATTGCATTGCAACCAGTATTGTAACGCATTTTCGGAACCCTTGATCTAAATATTTTGAGGGGCAAAGAAATATGGCTCTGGTCTTAAATTGCTTAAAATCGTGAAAGAATGAATAAATAAAAATTATAACAAGTGTTATATTAACCCTTTGTACTTACTAATTGTTGTAACAAATGATACTTTAAATAACATTTTGAAATAATTACAAGGAATTCTGCAACCCAGATGAGAACTTGCATTGAAAAGCTTGATAACAATAAAATGTAAGTCTCTAAAAAGCGTAGAATTATTTTTGAATTTAAATCATTAATTATGATATACAATAAATATTATATTTAAATTATTAATCTATACATATAATAAAGTTCAATATGTGTTTTGGCGGTCTGCAGGTCAGACAGTTCAACCTACAGCTACCAAATTTGACACGTGCATACTTTGGGGGCCGGAAATGTGCACCTCTGAGAGATTTTTTTTTAATTTTTAATTAGAATTTAAATTAATCAAAAATTAAGCAAAATTTTGTCGTTTCACCGCTATAATATTATCACAGAAAAATGATTTTTACATCATATAGAAATTTAAAAAGTAATCTTTTCAGTGATAATAATGTTTTAACGAGAAAATGAAATTTCTATTCTTAAAGAATTTTTAAAAAATAATTTAATCCTTTTTTTTTCAACAATTTATTTCGCGCAAAATAAAAAAAAAATTAAGTTACACGAGTACGTTGCACGTTAATTGGAAAAAAATTATTTTTATCAAAGTGTTGATATCATATTGACAAAAGCTGAAAAAAAAACGAGTTAACTATCATTCCACATTAAATATATAAAATTTGAATTTTCAGTACATATCTATATGAAATTAAATAAACATGAAACAGGATTTTTTTTAAGTAAATGCAAGGAAACGTTTTCTATGATCTTTCACAATACCTATATTACTAATTAAATTAAAGAGTTTTATTTAAGGCAAATATGGTTCAATATGTGCAAGATATCTGCTCTAATTTGAGCCTAACAGCTAATTTAGTAACAGACATACATCTATTAACAAATGGTCTAAATGAAATATATAATTGTATTTTAAATAATTTGAGTCAATAAATGCTGATACATACGAATGTTTAATTTTTACATATATCCTGTGCCCTGTGAGTCATATTAAACAAAATATTCTTAAGACGCTAATATTTTAAATAAAATGAGTTGCACTCCAGTCAACTAAATCAATTACTAAAGCTGACCGACTTATGGTAATTTCAACAGCACTATTCTATAAAAACGGGAGATTATAGATTACTTCATCGACCATCTCTAAGAAGCCAATCATCATCAAGAGTTTCTCAAGAGTGATTGGCCCAGATTATTAAAATGTTGAATGTTCTAATATTGTAATATTCAAAACTTAATAAATCAATCAGATCTGAATGCAGAAAGTGGAAACATTTATTGATTTATTTAAAAGTTGGAGAGTCAAGAATATTTTGTGGAATAGGATTCCTTAGGACCAAAGGTCTGTTTGATATTTAAACTTCATAATCTTTTGTAATATATTTATAAACCGAAAAAATATTATTATTGATACCGTTTATATACTTTTAAAACTA
Source organism: Argiope aurantia (assembly GCA_026543865.1). NCBI lineage: Eukaryota > Metazoa > Arthropoda > Arachnida > Araneae > Araneidae > Argiope > Argiope aurantia. The sequence goes on along the minus strand of JAPMOR010018798.1, from coordinate 226,974 downwards.
AAACTAAAAATTGAGTTTTTCATGGAATCCGTGAAATTTTTGTTGAATAATTCTTTGAGATATTATAAATTAGGAAAATTATTCTGACATAAGACTTCAATGCTGAACGATTCTGCTTTCAGTTCTTTTTTTTAAAATATATGCTGCAATTCACTAGAATACGTCTATATATTAATTGAATTTTCATTATTTCGACTTTAATTTAAAATTGAATTTGAAGTTTAAGAATGTTTAGCTGAAAAACCTATTATGAGAATAAGTTACATAAAATTTTAACTGAACATTTTAGCGAGCATTAATACTGGCGAAGCTGCTAGTCGCCAAAGGCGGCTAGTATTAAATAAATATTAAAAGTTTATACAATTTTTAAATCTTTGTTTGTTAACAGCTAACAATTTATAATTTGCGTTTTTTAACAAAAAAATATTTAGGTAGAAATAAAAGTTGAAATAACAATATACTAGCAAGTAATTAGTGTGATTTTCGTATAAGAATTCAAAGTAAGCAAGCAACAACATGAAAAAACAGACGTTATTGCAGATATTCTGATAATCAACCAGTTAACTCTCACATAATAGTTAATTCGTTTACACCTACACACTTATTAGATTTCTGCTTTAATTTAGTCCAGAGATAGCAAAAAATAGGTAATTAAAATATACAGATTGTCTGAAATTATGTCGACAAAAGAGTCAATTATTTAAATTTTTTTTTATTTGTGATAAATATTTAGATTTTTTTTCTCAGGTCATTTATTGTTACTTTTGATACATATTTTTTTTTTTTTTACAAGGTCTCAAAATTTTGTGAATTGCACTTTATTCTCCTGAGATTTAATTATGAATTATTTTCAACCCTATTGTTTTCAAATAAAAGCGGTTTTCTTATTTTCTACTTTTTTATCTTAAGCATGATTGATAATTAATTATCTAATTATTTTAGACTAATATCCACAATATTCCGACTAATTCTTACACGTGGAATCAAAATTGGAGATTGAGTGATATGTAGATTTTTTAAACATTAAAACCGTGTTGTGTCATTAAGAACATCAACTACACAGAATTTCAGAACTGTAGCACATCAGCAAAATAGTGAAAAGCTGTTTTTCTAATGTCTTCCTTAAATATTCTTAATTCTTCTTTAAATATTCAAATTTAATAAAAGAGAATTCTATTCATTTATTGTTTTATGTATTCTTGATTTTGTGTTTTCAGGATCTTCATATTCATTTTCTCTACTATACCGGCTCCCGTCTTAATTTTAGCAGAAAATTCAACACATTTTTCCATACTAATTCCTGATGTGAAAGTAAACTTTTATTCCATTCCTTCAGGTAAGTTTTAAAAAAGCAAAAAAGTTCATTAAATAAACTGTAACTACAAACAAGAAAAAAATTGCAAATACTTTTTTTGGACTGTCTTTCTATTAAATCTTATAGTGGATATTCTAATACCCGGTAAATGGCGTATATGTTTTATAAGAATTCTATTTGATGAAGTTAATGTGTAATTCGTTTAAATAGTTAAAGCTGCAGCTGCGGCAAATTAGTTTAACCCTTTCTAAGGCTGTGGGAATTATGCTTCCCACCAAATTTATCAATCTTTGTATGAAATTATATAGGTTGACATAAGTTCTGACACATTTTTTTAGTACGATAGAAACTTAGATGCTTCATTTCTTTATCTCATACAAAATGTTACTTAATTGTTAATTACTTAATTATTAATTAACCAAATTAATTAATTAATCAAATTAAATTTATCTAATAAGCTAAATGAATCCCTTTTCTTATTCTAATTTCAAGCCTAAAAATATTTTAACATAATATGACTAAAAAAAAATGGCCCTTTAAAGGGTTAAAGAAGGAAAAACGTAAACGACATGCGAAATATCCTTATTCCGTCTTTTCAATTCCTATATTGATGTCATGAGGCCTAAGTCATGACATTGAATATTAAGGCCTAAGAGATTAAAACTATCAAAATAGGTTTCCAATGAGGTCAAAATGCCCATCAAACATTGTTACGATATATTCAAGATATTGTCTGACATTCAAAATATCGGACAACATCGTGGCTTTATGGTACAATATTTTATGCAAAAAGAATTTCGAGTTATCTTTTGTACTAACCTTGTTAATCTTATACATCATCATAAATCTAGCAGTGAAATACATAATTAAACCAATTTTGAATCGTGTTTCTACATTTTCCAGTGAGTATGTTTGTAGAAGTCTCATATTGAAAGTAGGATTATCGACATTAAAATTTTTAATTTGTTGCCCATGTAATTTCAGCTATTCAGATCACAATATATGTATTTTATTGATAATGAAGGTGAATCAATATAAATTAAAATGAGAAGATCATAATATACAAACATTAGATCCATACGACGTTGTATAACATTCAAGAAGTAATAACTTCAGAATTGAATATCTCGCATCTCTTCATCCGAAACGCAAATGATGGTCATTTTCCCTCAAAGTTCTTCAGGAGAGCAATATACGTTTATGGATACGAACAAAGTCATATTACAGTCTAGAGTCACCCAAGCCTCTTTGTGCTGTAAAAAATAAAACTTTACACCCTAATCACAGTTTTAGACTCATTTATAAAATAAATATTTTATGATAAGTTTATTACCTTTTTCAAAATTTTCATAAGCTTAAAAATATTTATAAAACTTTAGAGAGAAAAATAATATGATTTCTTTAAAAATAATTTCAAATTCTCATTTCATGGTGATCTAAATTAATTAGAAAAATATTTTTTTATTTACTACAATTAAATATTTTTTTATTATTCTATTTATAAAATTTGAGCTGGTTTAAAATCAGAGCTATTATTTGCTATAAATTCTAAATAAATTTATAAAAGTACCGTGCGGATGAGATGTATATGCTTATTAATTATATTTGATTTGTATTCGTAGCAAATGAACAGCCTGTTAAAGATTTGGAAGTCCATGATTCATTGAAACGAAATGATACAAAGTAAGTTAACATTATTGAGAATTTGCTTCCGTATATTATAATTAATTTACTTAGTTTGTAGTGGCAACCAATGAATGGGAATCATCGTAAATTTAATATCAGATGTGTAAGGATGTCTATCTTCTTTTTATAAGTTAAAAAAAGACATTTGTTTCATTTAAAAGTTAAAATTTTATTTATTCAAAATACTCCATCACAGAAACTACCATTTAACTATCTCTAAGGCAACAAAATAATTATAGTATTGTTATTTCTGGAAAAGGTAAATTAGATGCAATTTATTTATTAAACCAATATTTGATATTTGCTTGGAATTTCTCCAGAAATAATACTTGAGATGGGGCGAAAAAAGTAGTAGTCTGAAGGAGTAAATTCTGGATCATCCAACACATCTCAGCTAAGTGATTCTAAAGTTCCCTTTACTGGTTTCGAAATAGGCAAGCGAATATAGCTGTACTGAAAAACAAATTTCTAATTCTGAGATATAAAATAAAACGAGGCAAAATTTATTTGCACAAGTTTGTTAACAAAATTCTAATGAGAGAAAAATACTAAAATTTATATCAATATTTGAAACATGACATGATTCAAATATTGATATGTGCAAAAACATGATTTTATACAAATTCTATCAAGACGCAATAAATTTGCCAGTGACAAATGGACTTTTAGCAGAATTAAGAGGATAACGCATTTCTTAAATTTGAATATCTCATCTAATTACCAATTTGAGAGAAATTTACATAATATTAAAAGTTTAATTTAATTCAATTTTCATATAAATTGGAATGTAAAATATAATTTTTATTTGGGGGGGGAGGTAATCTTGTTGCACCAACGTAACAAAATTTCAAATACATTATTTTATGCCGAACAGCCCACTGTGATAATTTTATTGTTAATGATGTTTTATCGTTTACAAAAACATGCATACTGAATTCAGGAATCCCCAAAAAAATTCCGAGGGCATTCCTATTCCCTTAACATTAGATCGGAAGTTTTTATAATTATAAAGTTGTGTCAAAATCGGGTAAATGAGTGCAACATGATCAAACAACGTGTATCGTCATTTAGAAATAACATTTAGAATTTTCATTTTCGTCTCGAAAACAATACGAGATAAGGAAAATAAGTCATTGCAGAGTTGTCGAACATCGACTGAGTAATAAAAGGCACATTAAGTGCATTAGCTTTAAGAATAGAATGCATAAAATTGAATTCATTTGGTTGTGATTTCCAAATATGCAGGTCATATAATATGATGAATGGATCATTTGTGTATTATAAGGCTTAATAATCCATCTTATTGACGCTATGCAGCCTGGGTGAATAGTTCAAACGATCTTACTTTCTTTTCATTTTCCTTCACCATAATGTATGAACTCGAAATATTTCGGCTGCACTCTTATCTGAATGGGTATACAAAGAAACGATTCATTAAAAGAAAGTACGGAAAGATTACATGTCAAATGCTACATCACAATTCAATCGCTATACCACTATAAAAATTGTTAGTTTATGAAGAACAATGAACTTATGGAATGTGACATAAAAAGTTTGCTTAAAAAAGGGATTTCAATGGGAATATCGATAAAGTGCATTATTCTGGATCTGAATAAAAAAAGTATTCATTATCCTGGATGAACTGGTTAAATGTTTTGATCTTGGACATTTTGTTTTTCATAACGCTACTTCATTAAATTGGTTCGAGATCTTAAGGTATCCGAACATCTTCGGAGCTCTTTTTTAGAAAAACATGGTGTAGACAGACATACTGTAACCATATTTCTGGGTTTAATACTATTAAAGACTACCAATAGAATGTCAATATTTTAAATACACATTCATAATTTTTGAAAATTGGCATTTAATAGCACAAATTTAAGCAAATACTCAAAACATTTGAAATGGGTTACACCAAAAACTATAACTCTTATTCGAACAAAACTTATACCAAAATAAACTATATAGTTTGTTCTAAGGAACGAACAACAAGCGTATGGTTATAATAATAAATAAAAAGTGTAGAACCAGTCGAAGATGTACAATGAAATTTGTAGTAAATTTGTGATGTTATTATTAAAAAATAGGCTGTAAATTAAAAGGTATTTATTCAATCTAAATTCTTTTAATTCATTCTCTAGAAAATAGTATAAAGACAAAATTTACCAAATTCCTTAGTAATATAATAATTATATTTTGAGTTATTTTATTCGAAGTGAGCAAAAAATAAGTAAAAATCAATTTTGAAAAAAATGCATTTAAAGTATACAATGACATGTTTTAATAATAAATTCTGTGTGAACATATTTAAAATTCACCACATTTATAAGTCATACCATCTTCCTCAGCGTTTAATAATTTCCGTTTTTTCAATCATTTTATTTTTTTTCTGGCAATGTTTGCATTTGGCAGTGAATGTCGCCTAGTTTAATTTAATCTGTCTTTGTCGGATACACTCCAATAACTAGGATACACTCCAATAACGTTAAGGATATTCAGTAATTCTATAAAACCTTCGTTAAAAGGTCCTAATCTGAAGGTTCGGAGCTCAGCAAAGATATCTTTAGGTACAAATTTCCGCAAAACACCTTTAAAACTCTCATTGGTATTTTACCGTGGTAAAAGCTTTTCGTATTGAAAACTAAATTTGTGTTTATATAAATTTTTAACATGTTTTTGGCCCTTTGAATCGGTGGTCCCTGCTATTTAAATGTCCACTTCCGGTTTAGCGATCATTACGAAAATATTAATATCGTGACTTCTAATTAATGTAAAAACAAAAGTAAACCTGTTTTGGATAGCTCGAAGACTGGTCAATAACAAAGGAATAAAGGAATTTCAATAAAGGATTTTTTTTAAAATGACATTTTTAGCCAACGAGTTTGGATATCTTAAATGGATTTGATAAGGTTAAAAGTCATGACGAGGAGACTGCTATGACAATACCTGCTATAATTTGAAAAATGTCAAGTGACTTGTTGGTTCCAGTATTTCTAGAAGCATTTTCACGTAGACAGTGCAAGGATGTTGTTATTTAGAGACAAATAATAGATATTGCGTAAAAGCTACGCTCATCCGTCCATATAAAGTCTCGAATTAATAATAGTTGACCATCTAAGAAATTATTGATAAATAAGCAACAAGCTTAACGTTTTTGGAGATTCCTTGTCACATGTCTGCAAAGGTATTGCTTGTTACTGATAGGCTTTTAATTCTCTGAAGATTGAAAAATGCAGGTTTTACGAGGCATACTGTCTACTAGTGAAGTCATAAATTTAGAAATCACATGCAGAAATCAAATACTAAAAATAATTCTTAGAAATACTTTTTTTGAAATATTTTGTATATCATATCGAAGATGCGCTGTAATTCTACATCTGAAATTTCTGAATCTTACTTATTTCGAGATTATTTTTCAGGCAAGTCACCTTTATTGGGTAAGACATTGCCTTTTGCAATATCTAGGTAATTCTTTAATGATTATGACTTTCAGTGCTTGGATTTTATGTGGAGAGAAATATGGAACTAAATTTTAGTGGCTACATTTTTAATGCTTTCCTGTTATTATCCATTCGTACAAATTTACAAAGCGCAAGAATTACATGTTTGTACTAATATTATTTTACGTTATACATACCAGCGTCATGGCATAGGGATAGCGTATCTTCCCCGTGATCTAAGCGTCCCGGGTTTGAGTCCCGGTTTGGGCATGGTTGTTCTTCCTGTTTTATCTGTGAGATGTGTGAATGTGCCCTCCTGTAAAAAGGGGTTGTGCAAGCGAATGAGTGATGCGTGAGTAGTCAAGTCGTGCTCTTGGCCCTAGCTGGTTCTGCGATAAAAACAAGAGGCACTCCCCCTTAGGCTTAAATCGGCTGTCTTTGAACAGCAGGGTTATCCATGGCAAGTGCCATAAGCAACAACAACTTTATATATATATGCATGTTAATTATCTTCATTCTGTTTACAGAAAGGAATCAGATGAATCCCGGAATTTTAATGCTAATATACCAGAGGATCCTCATTATTGCCAAAATGACCAAACCATACCTTGTAATCCTCTTGATCCATACAGAACGATTGATGGAAGTTGCAATAACTTAAATCATCCCACGTGGGGTATAGCCAATGAATGCTACATGAGATATCAACCAGCAGCTTATGAAGGTAATCCAGGAAAAAAGAACTGAAATTTATATCAACGATAATATTATGATCTTCTTTTAGATAAATTCTAAAAAAAGCCTCATTTCAAAATTAATGGTTTAATGTTACTTTCTATATCCTTCTCGAGGGAGTTCTTATAAAAGATAACCTATTAATTAGGTTAGATCTTCTACTTGTATAGTTTGAATATGAACGTCAAAACAAATTTCATGTGATCAGAAAAACTATTTTTATTAACCTGTAGTATTCTAATAGCGCTCACTAAAAGTAAACACGCTGTTATATATTAAAACTCATAAATTTGATTTCAGATTTCGCTCATTTCAATATATTTATAGTATGTGTATATTTTTTCAAAAGACAGGAACATATTAAGAATACTCCAAAACTCATGATATAAATTTAAAAGAAGGTGGAGCCAGCTCAAACAGGCAATCCAAAATCACCATATAAAATGCGATCGCAGTTTCTATTATAGAACTCAAATGAAGCAATCCTTTAAACGATTAAACATTAAAATAATAAGGATGAAATAGAAAATTCGAGGAATCTAAGGGAGTATTTCATATAGCAAAGAGGAAAAATTTATTAAAATATCAGTCATTCCTAATATTCTTTATAGAGTCGATATAGAAAATGGCATATATTGGCGAAAATAACAACTGTTAAAAAAAAGTTTGTATGTCAGTAAGCTGATTCCTGAGCTTTATGATTGAGCTGCACAGCCTTAAGTGAAATACACTCTGTATCTCTCTTGAATTAGATCTAGAATTATGCGTACTAGTTTATGTTCTATCATCTCTTAAATTTTATTCTTAGAAATTAGGAATATCTCATGCATTTCAAATACAAGATTAGGAAATTTAATAGTGGGAATCATATGATTGCAACCTATATGATGCTATGGTGGCGAATTGAGATGCGCGAGGATAGAACCTGGGACCTTGTGGTTCGTAGCCCAGTAACGTGACCACGATACAAAAGCAATTGCTCTAGTAGCGTAGATGTTAACTGGTTTATAAGCTTTTACCACAGACTCTCCCTCCAGTGAGTCGGAGGTGAGACGAACGATATGGCTGTAGAGTGGTGATGTATTAGCTGTTGATTCGAATGCGCCTATACCCATTTGAGCATTTGAGTAGCGCCAAGCCTCATGGCGAGTGTGTGTGTGAGTGGTTGCTGTTGCTGTGGCTTATAAGCTTTCACCACACTATTATCAGCTTGAAAACAGTTATAGTTATTCAAAAAAATCACTAGCTTGTACAGCACGTTTCCATCAATATGTGCATTCTTGAACACTTGTAGCAGTATTATTTCTGTTGATGGATCGAATGGAATTATCTATTGGTTTAACATAATACGTGCCATGGTCAAGTGGGTAATATTTCTCATTTCGCAACAATTTTCCCCACATTTCCCATCACTACATTTAGCATCAATAAGTGAAATTGTTTTAATTGTGTGTTTTTATGTTATTTTTGATGTTACTCCCATATGAAGGACATGGCGCACACTTATTTTATTATTTTACATCCGCAAAAACTACATTTAAAAAGCGTTTCCCTACAGACAAGAATATCATACGTCCACATGCATTGAATACGTCCATATCATACGTCCACATGCATTGAATACGTCCATATCATACGTCCACATGCATTGAATACGTCCAAATCATACGTCCACATGCATAAAATGCATTGCAATGTGGTTGAGTAAAATGCAATATGACTATGAGGATGAGAAATGCCTACTGCACATGCGGTCCTCTCCTACTGTCCGATGCGGTCCTCTCAACACGGCACGCAGTGTGTTATAAAATCCTTCGAACTATTCGAAAACGAATGTCACAAAGTGATTCCTTCTGTCAAATTAAAGCCTTATTACAAGAGATTAAATTGAGAAAAGTAATTTTTAACCCCTGTAGGTAAGAAAATCTATTACAAATTGCTGCCGAATTTTTCCAAAGGTTTTATAATAACATATTATTTCAATAAAATCATCAACAATTTTTGAATTCTCGCAAGGATTCTATAATTTTTACAAACGTAAAATTAAAAATTTAATGGTGGTGACCTTATTATTGTAATATATATGATATTAATACCAATTTGAATCATTTATAATCCTTCAATAAAGCCATCAACGTTAGGTGCGGCCATCAACAAATTTGGTGATGCCAATGGAATTCTACGACCTCCTCATCGCTGAAAATTAGTTTTGCACAATATTAGTGATTTCTTTGAAGCCTTGAAAGCTGGTTGTAGCCCCACATCAACTGTAATGATATAGTTGTCCTTATGAAATTCCTAAAACTTGTTCTATATATTCTTAATTTAAGACTTATGAAAAGGTAAATGTTAAAAGCAGCTTTTTAATTTGCATCATCCATTGCAAAGTACTTGGTTCTTATATGATTTTTTTAGTGAAGTCAACAGACTTCATTTAATTAAACTACTTCTCGAGGGAATAGAGAGTATCTCATTAAAATAACGCACGATCTTTTAAAAGAGTTTAGTAATATTCTTTTGAAGACAGCTTATATCTTCTTCATAAAAACTCCTCTGAGAGTTTCTTTTAACAAGGTGTTCTTTTATAATAATAAAATCTTACTTCATGACTTTTAAAATAATATTATGAGACATCTGACTTGAGAAATTAGGCATTTGATTAGATTTTATACATAAAAAATAAAAAGAGAACGAATGTAATTGTCAAATATTTTTTTTTAATAGTTTTTTTTTTTTTTTTTTTTTTTTTTTACATTTTAAACTTGCCTCTATCATGGGAAAAACAGTTTGGATGTGCTGTCTGGGTTTTTTAATCTGCATAACATCTACATAAAACCCTAACATGCAAAATAAATTTAAATTTGTCATAGACTTTTCATAGATTACTATTAAATGTTTGACTAAATCCCGAAGATGCCTGTCTGTCTGTCCATGGACAGGACTACTTAGAAGCACAATAGAAAATGGTCCAAACAAAGTGAAATTTAGTAGCTTATGCTTTTATGATTAAAATTATTGACGTAATTTAATTATTTTTTATTTAAAATGACATTTTTGATTTGCTATGTCTATCTGTTTAATCATGTGCATACGAATACTATAGTTCAAATGACAACCAAGGATTATGACTAAATTTTAGCAAATGAAACGAGAGCAAGAATGTAAATTCTGAACTAGCAATTCAAGGAAAGAATCAGCGGTATAATTCAAAGTTATTACCTAAAATGTCATGCTTACTTTTGTTCAATAAAAGTTCAAAACTAAGCACCAAATGCACAGCCTAGTGGCACATCGTGGATTCCTAGAAAGACGAGAAGAAGCACAATCCTTCTGGTTTCAAAAGGTTTCTATAAATTTTGAAGCTTTTTTTTTGCAACGACTTTTTAAGTTCTCTTTATACTTATATTTTAGGCTTTGAAGACTTTCAAAAATCTAAGAATGGAGATCCTTTGCCTCCCGTTAGAGACTTAATTTTGAATATTTTCAAAGATGTTCACCGTCCATCTCCAAACATATCCTTCATGTTCACAATTTATGGCCAAACTGTGGCCCATGATGTATCCCTATCTGAAAATAAAAATGGTAAGTATACTACTAGGAAAGCGGTAATAATAGTCGAATAGTAAGTATACAACTAGGAATCATTTTCGTCACTTTCTAGAAGATTAACAATCAAAATAATTCTAATATATAAAAAAAAATGAACTTCCTTAAACTGAAAACCAGAAATGGAAAACACAGTAATGTTAAAATTAAATTTTTATTTAAAATTGATAAATGCCTTTTAGATCAAAATCAATTGTTACTGTATTTTCTAAGTCTATATTATTAAGCAGTTCAGAAAATATTAACTGACGCTCATAGTATTTAAGACATTCTATGTATTCTACTCATTATTCTACTTATCTTCTGAAGACAGTTACAGTTATCTCAATTACTTATGCATTAGGCATTAGGCACTTTTGTCATTTCTTCCATCTAAAACACTAGTAAATATTTTTTGATGCAGGGAAATAGAAACAAGTCTACTATATCTGTTTTGCGTTTCCAATCTTAATATTTTCTTCTTTTTTAATGCGATCAGACAGACCACTAGGAGTTATTGTAAACAAACAAAGAAAGAATAAGCTCTTTCAGTTTTCTTTGAAAGTCTTTAATTAATGGTCACTTTAAGTCACATTTCCCCCTAAAGCAATTTTAGAAGCTTTGATGAAAATATTTTATTCGCCAGACAGGTGAATTGGGTACATGGCGGACATCCACGCCAAGCTGTAAGTTTTTGTTAGCGATAAGTTTCCAAATGTAACAATCTTCTTTATCATTTTTAATAACCCTAAAAGCGAAAAATTAATGCTTCAAAACCGATAAATCGCTAAATTTCTGCTTCTGCATTTTGAGGATTCAAACAATCCCAAACTAAAACAACACCATATTCTCAGATGATAATAATTCCTTTGTTAAGACTGCTCTGAAAAATAACTTTCACTTACTTTTTCAGTACTTGCAAAGTGCTGTGAAGATTCGCCTGGTCATGAATCTTGCATTCACATTTCAATAAGATCAAATGACTCGTTCTATTCTCCATTCAATGTCACGTGTCTGGAACTGCACAGAACTCTATCCTGTGAACTCTGCAATACCAGTAAGTTCTTTTTTTTACTTTATTCTTATTTTATGATAAAAACTTCGATATAATTCGGTTTTAACGGTGATCAAAAAGCGCAAAGGAAAAATTTCGCCAAATTATAAGAATATATTAAAGTGGTAGAAATATTTGCGAATGAAATCAAGTTCAATATGCCAATAGTTTGGCGATTTAAATCGCCAAATTGGCGAAATTCTTTTTTGGCGCTTTTTGGTAACCGTTACAACCAATATGTGCCAATACTTAAATGGTAAATTTAATGAATTTATCTAAAAATATTCATTTAAATTTATTAAACTAGAAACATCTGTATAGTTTTATTTCTTTAAAACATTTTCATAGTAACGATTTCTCTTGCATGTTATTTAGATTTAAATCGATTTCGATTAATTCTTCCTTTATTTTTTATCAGCAAAGAGGCAACAGGTTAATGGAGTAACAGCTGCTTTGGATGCATCGATGGTGTATGGTACAAATAATAAAAGAATGATGAATGTACGAGCCAATGATGGAACAGGTGAAACCACCTTTACTTTTACCTTAAGAATATAAAAAAATGAAATTTTAAAATATCTTCTTAAATTTTAAATTGCATGGAAAAGTAATTACAGACCTCTTTTTCTTTTTCCAATTCAATGTTGTTTCTTTCAAAGCAAGTCTATCCTTCTCTGAATTTCCAAATTAATAATAAATAAAGCTGTTTCACTAAGATTATTGCAAACGGTAACAAAAAATTATATGCAAAGTGGTTAAAGGTCAAATAGATTAATTCTGCTTAAGGAAGGGGAATTTTTTGGTTTAGCTGTGAGTCAAATACATTGATGGACCATGGACTCATAAGTAAATAAGATGCAGTATGTCTTCAGTTGGCTAACGCGATCCCGCAATAGTAAATAAAATCTGATATGAAATATTGACTAATCTGGGTAATTAGATTATCATCAATTCGTGATAAATTGCAAGTACGTTGTTATT
>JAPMOR010018798.1:180244-190479 GCA_026543865.1 Argiope aurantia | reverse complement strand
TCAATATTTTATGTAACTTGACCTCATAATAGGTTTTTCAGCAGAATATTTTTAATTATATGATTATCACATTTTGATAGTCATACAATCATCATTTATATTATTATGTAGGCTTTAAGCCCTTCTAATCATTGTACTACGTATCGCTCTCTAAATTTCTGAACCATTCTGATGAAATGGTCTAAAATAGCCTGAATTTATAGAATAGTGAAGTTTATATTTTTATAAATCAATCAGTATTAGTGACTGATTCTGTTGATTGGAGCGCAGCAAATATTAGCGTCTGAAGAATATTTTGTTAAATATGATTCACAGGAAAGAAGATTTATGTAAAAATTTAAAATTCGTAATTTATCACCGTTTATTGACACAATTTATATAAAATATAATTATTTATTTCATTTAGAATATTTTGTTAGCAGATGTATGTTCATTACGAAAAATTTACAAATTAGCTGTTGGGTCTCGATTAGAGTAAAATTCTTGTGCATTTTAAACCATATTTGCCTTAAATCAAACTGTTACATTGAATTAATATTAAAGGTATTGTAAAAGATCATAGAAAACGTATACTTGCATTTATGTTTTAGAAAATATCATATTTCTTATTTATTTCATTTCATAAAAGCACGTGCTGAAAATCACACTTTTATATTTTTAATGTGCAATGATAGGTAATTTTTTTATTTTTAATTTTGAGCTTTTCTCAGTATGATAGCAACGCATTGATAAAATTTATTTTTTACCCATTGACGCATAACGTGCTCGTGCAGCTTGAATTTTATTCTTATTTTGTGCGAAATAAATTGTTGAAAACATAATTAAATTATTTTTTACAAAATTCATTAAAAATATAAATTTAATTTATAGGTTAAAACATTAGTACCATTGAAAAGGTTATTTTTTAAACTTTAATAGGACGTAAAAATCAATTTTTTTGTTGTAATATTTTCAAAAGTTATCTCGAAAAAACCACGAAATTAAATTTTAATTATCTCAAATTCTAATTAAAAATTCAAAAAAAAAATCACTCCAAGGTGCAAATCTCCTACTTCCAAAGTATGCACGTGCCAAATTTGGTAGCTGCAGGTCGAAAACTCTGGTCTGTAGAGCGCAAAAATCACACACACACACTGAGCTTTATTATAAGTATAGATTATTACTATTATCATAAAAAATTCGCGCAATTATTTCGAAAGAATTTCTTACACAGAGATTGCTCTATACTGGCGATGTCCTCAAACGAGGACACTGCCCCCCTGTGGAAGAAGAGATATAAAAAAAATTGATTGCAATATTGTTATTAATCACATTGATTGGTTTTTTTCATCATATTTCAAAAATTTTAATGATCCGCCTTTGAAAGGGTTGGAATGCAGAAAACAATTTGTACGTTAAATAAGAAGAATAGAATTCAATACTTTTAAGAATATATTTTATGATTTATTTCATATAGTTAGAATATAGTTAAAGGTTCCTGATATTTTTATAACTTTCCTTTTACAACTAAGTTGTTAAGAATTACTATTCTTACTAACCAAGGATTAAAAACCATCACTGATGGGACACCAGTCATTATTACATTTTGTTCCTTGATGTTTTTTAATAACCACAACAAGCAACCAATGCAACCTCTTGAATTGAAAGTATTAGTACGATTGTTGAGACAAAATCTAATGTTGAAGATCCATTTCCCTTAAATGATGCTAATGGTTTCTCAATTAAAATTCAAATTTCAAACTAAATTGAATATTTTCCATTATGACAAATTAGTTTTCGCTCTGAAATAACTAAAACTACATTTAGGCTAAGTTATATCTTCAATAAACACTATCGAAAAAATATCTAAAATAAAATAACTGCAATCATCAAATTGAGTGATTTGGCGAATCCATTGGGTTTGGATCATAGAAAATCAACATCACTAAATTAAGAAAAGATTTTAAAAATCTTTTTATGTCTAAATCTGTTTTGAAATGATGTAGCAAAATCAATAGATGCTCACGTGATGATTGTGAAATTATTCTCAACAATTCGGCTTCGAATTCATTGGGTGAGTTTGTTTTCCATGGCACAAAAGCCATCTTTGGCTAAGCTGCCCTACATTCATGGTATTAATACATTTGTATCAATCTATACTTATATAAAGCTCAATGTGTGTGTGTGTGTGTTGGCGCTCTACAGGCCAGACCGTTCCAAAGCTACCAGATTTGGTACATATATACCTTAGAGGTCGAAAATGTGCACCTGGGGTCCATTTTTGAATTTTTAATTATAATTTTATTATTAATTAAAAACTAACTTTCCTGCCAAAAAAATCTACATTTTCCCCACCGCCAAATGAGTAACGCTTCAGCCCCCCCCCCACGCTAATGAGACTAGGCTTAATATTTCTCAGCAGATTATTTCAAATGATTCTGTTCATTTTCTTACTGTTTGATGCATTTAAAATTAAACATTGTTAATTAATCGATCTTTCAGATTCATTCTGAAGTACTTTTGAATTAAAATAAAACAGAATAAAGGAAATTAAAAATGTCTAATCCGCATAGCGTTACTCCAACTGGCGTATAAAAATTCACTCATTTTCGTTACCGTAACTGGCGTTGAAAATTCACGCATGCGCATTGTATTCTAAATTGTTGACAACTATTATCAACGGATGCGGACTAGATTTAAATTATTTTTACATTAGTTGTACAGTTTTGTAATTAAACTGTATTTATGTTAGTTATATATTGTTTAGTATATGCTTATAGTTTTAAGTACATCGTTTTTTAAGTAGTTTTTTAACCTTTTCTCCACCGATTATTTTAAACGATTCATTTTATTTTCTTAGTGTTTGATGCATTTAAAACTAAACATTTTTAATTAATCGATCTGCTCATGATGAATCTGAGAAAATTTTGTTGACAAATTCTTGAGAAATTACATAAATTAAGAAAGATATTCTTTAGTGTCCATAAATTTGAACGCTCAGTGACTCGGTTTTCAGTAATCATATTATAAAAAAATGCTTTGTTTCAGTAAAAAATATTTATTAATTGCAGATTCATCCTTTCCACTTTAATATAAAGCATAAATTCTATGGGAGCTAACAGAAAATTAGAGAGATACATATTACGTTATGATTGAAGGCCTTTATAATATTATGAGTGATTTATATGACAATCAAAATTTGAAGTTTTAAAATATTTTGATGAAGAAGCTATTAAAGTAGGAATTGCATAAAATATTTAATTATTAAAATTTTAACGAACATTAAGATTGGCGAACCGGCTGGTCGCCAAAGGCGGCTAGTTTAAAATAAAGTTAAAACATGAAATGTCTACAAAATTCACATATCTAAAAATGTTGAAATGTTTATGATGAAAAAGTGAACACAATGATGTAAAGTATGGTACAATACTAAAACGCGTCACTAATGTTTATATATGGTTATATGTTTTTCTTAAAAATTAAAAAGATTAACATGCGGAGTTTTGGAAAGCAACTCTCCCAAATCAGGGTGAGATTACTGAAAAAATGTAAGACGCTGTTATGAAAATCGTGGACATTCTACAAGAAGTTGTAAAACAGACATAGGATTGTTACAAATTGAGCAAAATGGTGTTGTTTCCCCCTCCCCCCCAAAAAAAGTCAGTGGGTGAATCGAATGTAACCAAGTCAAATTTGTGTCCAATCCAATCTTCAGCCTAGTTAAAATTGTGCCCAGTTTTCTGCTGTGTAAAGTAGGCGGGAGATCTATTGTAGGCTTAATTGTATGAATCTTACTACGAATTTCTGTGTCCCATTTAGTTTCCCATTTAGAATGCCAAATGTGATATATATATACATTTCTTATAATCAGAAAGAGGAATCTTTCATTAGAAAGTAGTAGCCAATTTAGCTGCCGTACGAGTCTTTTCATTTACCGGAATTCCCACATGTGCGGGGACCCAGCATAAAATAATTTGAAAGACCTTCCAGATAAGTTTGTCATACAAGTTTAAAATGTTTAAAAATAAAGGATGGCTGCGAACAAGTAAAGATTTTAGGGATTCCAGAGCACTCAGGGAATCAGTGTATATATTATATAGCTATCTGCAGAAAAATCTGAAATAAACGATAAAGATTTAAAATAGTAGTTAGTTCTGCTATGAAAAGTAACTGCTGTTTAAAAAGCCATTGGGCGAGAATAATTAAGAGGAAATCAATATCATTTAGAATTAGAAAAAAAAAATTTCAAAGTCTTTTTCTATTCAAATTTGTTTTAAATGAACATAACAAAATCGATTCATAAATGCGAAATGATTCTCAACAATTCAGATTCGGCATCTATTGCACAGGAATTGGAAGCTAATTATGAATTATCAAGCAGATGCAATTTAATGGAGGTTTCAATATTTGCACTTTACGCGAAATTCATTTTGAAACTTAATATAGTCAAACTTAATATCAAAAATAGCCATTTAAATAATTTTTTAAGGTATTCTAATATTCATTTCCTTTTATTTATTATTAGTTAATGTTTTACACTTCGCATTTCCACCTACATACACATATATTAAGTATTTTGTTATCAAACTCTACTGTAATAAAGCTTATCTTTAGTGTTAAATAAGCAATAACAAAAATTAGAAATTTCATTTTCATTAACTTTATTTAAATACAACGAGTTTCTTTCAATGTTAAAAATGATGTTGCATTTAGTATTTGGGTGAACGAATAGTGTCGTTTCCTTCGTCTTTCCACAACGTGAGATCAATCTTGGGAATTTCAGTGCATGGTACGTCAGTATTTCTAAAATAAAAAAAAGTATGTAAATATAAAATTTCACAAATAAGCAACAACACAGAATTTTCTGTTATGAAAACAGACTTACATTGAAATAGATTTCAAATATGCGTATACTCACACATGCTTTTTTAAAAGCAAAGTTCATAGAAAAGGTAAACAGTGCTTAAAATAAGGTTACTTTTATATATTGCTCTTCCAGAATAAAATTTAGAATTGTTATATTAGACAGAATGGAGCAGAAATTATTTTATAATACTAAATCAAAATGTATTTAATTTCTGACATCTGAAATTCACAATTTAATCAGTAATTTTAATAGTAACATTTAAAATTTTAGTAAAATATATATTATTTCCACTATTAAGCAGTGTTTTAGCAGCAAACCTGCGCAGTTGTACATAAGTACAGATGGCAGAATCAATGTCTAGCAATTGCAATATGCTTCTGTTTGCAATATGCGTTTATAGTAAAGATATCGCTTTAATTTTGTAACATCAGAACATATGTATTCTTATTTAGAACTTTTGATTCAAAGCTTAATTTAATGAAAAATATTTTATGTCTAATTTTCTTCAGGGATGGCAACACCTCTTAGGTTTTAATTTAATAGTTTAGTTAATGATAATAGTTAATAATTTTAAAAAATGATGTTTAATTTAAAGTTAATAATTTAGATATTAACAAATCCTATTGCCCTTCCGATTCCTCATAGAATTAATTCAACATCAATGTCATTCAATTGCAATATTCAATCAATTAAATGTTGCAAGGAAATATCTAAAGCTCTTTCTAAGGCACCGAAACCTTCAGCTAAAATGTTGCATATTTTAACAAACATTGGATATTTTTAATCTAAAAATAGTTATATTGCGATGTTTACACAAAATTAAATTTGAATAACAATGAAAGAAAAAAACCCATTGCTTTTGTATTCATTCTTATAAAACACAATTTTTTAAGACATCTTCGAAAATCAATTCTTTAAAGATGTTAATAGACTAAGTACTGAGTCCCTGACGTACTTGTGTTAATAACTTTTTTATACTATGGCAGAGTTTTACTCAATTGGTCAATAAAAGGGGTCAAAATGTTAAATATATGTTAGAAAATATATTATAAGAGGAAATAAACTATAATTATTAAATTATTCAGAGTAAAAAAAAAAGGTTAAAAAATTGAAGATTATAGTGCATAAATAAATAAGGGGATTTGAAAAAAAAATAATTAGGCTTGAAGACTTTATCAAGGATCACCTACAAATTGTTATTCAAACCATCTCGTAGAGATTTTTTCTGTGAGGTACTGTATTTTTCATCCAAAAATTAACCCATCGTTGTTAACTTATAAAACGCTTTATATCGTTCGCATTTCTGCTATGTTAAATTTTGAGAAATTGTGTGCCAGCTCAAATGCATTCTTCTTATCTCTTCGTCGTTTTCTTTTACTTTTTTATTTTGAGAAGTTTGACTTAAACTATTTGGTGGAGTTTTTAGTAAGCAAAAATATACAGGGTAACTTTTTAAATTTTTAAAATTCTTAACAGCGTTTCGTAATGTCAGGGACATAAAATTTACTTTCATTAAAGTGACTATGCTGAATTTATTGAGATTGACTGCGCCCCAATGGCGAAATAAGTAAATTACAAAAAGTATCCTCAATACTATAAATTCGACCGAAAATTCCAATTTGAAACATGTTCGAAATACCATTAAAAAGAGAAAAAAAAAAGTTTCAATTCCATTTTCAAGTTACGAAAAATTCATGATTTTAATCGCAAATTTTTCAGACAATTTTACAAATAACTCAATAAAACTTTTTTTTGCAGTCTTGTTAAATTACAAAGATGGCAGCATCATTTAAAGTTAGAATAATTTCAAACGGTCATGTTTTCTTTGCTTGGTTTTAATTCTTTTGCATGCTCACTGACTTTCCCTAATTATTCATAAAAAAACATATGGAATAAAAAAAAATCTGTTTTTGCATCATTATTATAGATTATACCAATGTGTAAGATTAGAAAGCCTGATTGCTGTTATTTTGAACGCTGAACAAATATGGAAGCTTATGTTGAAATTGTTCATTCTAATTTTAGCCATCTATTTACAATTTTCTTTCATTTTAAAAGGTTTGCATATGATTTGAAAGAAAGAGGTAAAGATAAGTACCTATGGTAGCAAAAACTGTCGGTTTAAAAGCTACAAGCTTTTTTTTTTTTTTTTTTGCTTAAAAGCATTTGTTTTATTGGAATTACTGATAATCATTTCTTTCATTTCGTTTCATTCATTTCCTTTTACCAGGTGGTAATACATATCCTCCCGTTATGTCACAAAGAATCGTTGCTAAACGAAATTTTACAAACTTTGCATAATTTATCTAAAACTGATTCTGACTCATGTTTGAAAACTAATTTACAGCAAGATGAATAAATTCTGACAGTGAAAATGATTCAACTTGAGCGGATGAATGCTTCTTTATCATAGAAATTGCATAAAATGATTTCTGCTTTGAATTATAAAACAATGAAACCCATTGATAACTACGATATCTTATTAGCAAGCATTTCACAGGAATAAAATCAAAGATAATTAAGAAGACAGTTTACAAGAAAAATAGATTACTAGAAAAAACTCAATATCAGCATTCATGCGAAATATTCAAAATGAATGAAATGAAAAAAAAAAAAAAAAAAAAAAAAGAATGAGTAATATATACCACTAATACTCGAATACGAATACGGATACGGATACGGATACGAATGCAAATACTATCACACAGGATTCCGATTAACTGGTATTCTTTCCTTAAGAATACGTTCACATTAAAATGTATTGAAAGAAGTTCTTGGAACTAGTTCATTTGTCACTAAGCACATAATGCTTGGGAGTTTTAAAAGTTCATGGATATTCTTCGAAACCAAAAGACTCTGCATTTCGTACAACACTGCACAGAAGTGAATCCTTACAAACCCTTAAAGGATATGCATGAGAACACATATTTAAAGGATCCGCATTGGAACACATATTTAAGTGATCAGAGGCTTTTACTACTAAAAGGATACTGCCAAGCATTATTTATGTTGAAAGACTTGGAAAAGATTTTAGTCTTGAAAGAATTACTCCGAGTTCATTCAAATAAATCCTGAAACATTTATTTCACGATCCAAAGCCAACAGATTTGAAACGACTTTGAGCAGATCAACTTGCTTAAGTATCTGAAATCTAGAGCATTTTTATTGAAATTTTTTTGTTTTATCATGTCAATACATAATAGAAGATGAAAAACTATTCCAAGGAAAGATATATAACCCCTTTACAAATTATATACCATAGAAACCATATAAATTTGGCATCAAGTTTTAAATGACACCTGGTGATCAGCCAAAATATTCCTTTAATGACTTTCCATATATAGAAAAAAAATGGAAGTAGATACGTTAATGAAAATAATGGACAATATGCAGTGTGAATTGTGGCAAAAATCATTTCATCAAATAGTTGGAAGAAGCATTATCACCGATAGTTTGTTTCTATATTTAAAATTTACCAAAACACTATGAAATAAAATAAAAAATTATTCCCATTGGAATTGGAAAAAGTACAAGTATTAAGTTTCCAAATCATTCAAAATTAAAAAAGTGAGCCGTACATTCAAACTAAATTTTCTACCAGGATATATTAGTCTGCAGCAAACCAACAAAAAATGTAACGAAAATATAAAAATTAATATCTAAATATGTAAAAAAGAAAACTTGTTTTAGTGAATAAATCATGAAAACAATTGTGGTTTTTGGTCATTTATAAAGAACCTCGAAAATTATTGCTTATACTCTTTCTAGGTATATATCAAGTGCCTTTCTAATGTTAATGGAACTAGATTATAAGCGCTTGCCTAGGCTCTTATTACAAACACTACTACAGATGGTTTAATTTATCTTAACAAGTTTTATGCAGAAAACTATACAGTCACTTACTCATCACTGGGAAGAAGAAATGGATTCTTCGTGACTTGTGAAATATGAGTGTTGTCACACAAGATTCGGGCCCATGAGCTCTGTTTGATAGCCTTTCTTTGCTCTGAAAAAATAACAATAATTATTGTATTTAATACTTTTTTCTTAAAAGCAATACATTTCCAATATTACTTTGAATCAATTCATTCTTAGGGATTTCTGTGTTGTTACAAAGTTTAGAGCTAAGATTATTTCTTCGCAAAATTTCTCTGCTCTAAAAAGAGAAAACTAGATATGTATGAAACCTCTAATGTACAATTAATGTTTTACCAATTCTACTTTGAGTCATTTAATTGAGATAAATTTGATATTTCTATAGATGAAATGCTTATTTAATTATGCAAATTTGGTGAAAAATACCTTTTTAAAAGAAAAATTGCATGTTTTTTTAAAGTTTAAAATCTAGATGAAAAAACGTGAAACAATTTCATTTAAAAACAGTGAATCAATGAAATGAGA
Organism: Argiope aurantia; assembly: GCA_026543865.1. NCBI lineage: Eukaryota > Metazoa > Arthropoda > Arachnida > Araneae > Araneidae > Argiope > Argiope aurantia. Next base: position 181,232 of record JAPMOR010018798.1, on the reverse strand, counting down.
GAAATTTATAAGATTGTAAAAATAAAAGTTTATTCATTTATTGCTAAATTATTAAAAGCAAACTCTTTAAAAAACAAGAACGACCAGCAATCGTTTTTTTTAGTGCCTTAACTTTTACTTTGAACCTTATACAAATGTCAAATCTGTAGAATTTATTGTTCTTCATATTGGTTGACATAGCCTCTTTACGTCCAACCGATTCTATTTTCCTTACCAGGTAGGCTTCTAATAATTCTTTGGGTGAATTTATTTTTCTACCGTATTATATCACCCAATAAATGATGATAAACTTCCTTGCTAATAAGCAGATATAAACAAGTAAATTACCAGATCAAAACAAGTAAATTTACGAGATCAAAGCAGGTTAATTTACCAGATCAAAACAAGTAAATTTACGAGATCAAAGCAGATTAATTTACCAGATCAAAACAAGTAAATTTACAAGATCAAAGCAGTTAAATTTACCAGAGAATACAAAAGCAGGTAAATTTAGATAAAAAGTTTAAGAGAAGTCTTAAAAGAAGTTATCTCCTGAAAAGAAGAGGAAATCACTTTCCTCTTCTCTAACAAATACTGAGGTCTAAAACGGATATTTAGAATTAAAAGTCTCTAGTGACTTTACAGTTGTAAAAATTAGCCAAGTTTGAATTAAATAAAGTTTACAGATAATTTGGTTAAATTTGGCAAAAAAGGATGATTTTACCAATTTTGGTACTAGCTCACTGACTCATCAACGACTGCATGTCGTCAGCATCCAGATTTTGAGATAAGAATAAATTTTCTATTTCAGTTAAATAATTTCATTTAACAACTAGTTTATTCAAATTCAATATTTGTACTGAGTGCACAGTGCATTTTCTATTTCAATTAAGTAATTTCATTTTACAACAACTAGTTTATTCTAATTCAATATCTGTACTGAGTGCACAGTGCATTTTCTAGTTCAATTAAGTAATTTCATTTTACAACAACTAGCTTATTCAAATTC
>JAPMOR010018798.1:157126-180234 GCA_026543865.1 Argiope aurantia | reverse complement strand
GTTCAATTAAGTAATTTCATTTTACAACAACTAGCTTATTCAAATTCGATATTTGTATGGAGTGCACAGTGCATTTTTTATTTCAATTAAGTAATTTCATTTTACAACTAGTTTATTCAAATTCTATATCAATACTGAGTGCACAGTGCATTTTCTTTTTATTCAAAATTAAAAATATAGGATTATTAAAAGAAATATTTCATGAAAGAATATTTTACCTGCAGTAAATGGCGCCTCCGGGCCTACGATGTCGAAGTAGAAACGATCGCCTTTTTGCATAAAATAGAACTGTTTGGCATTAATGCAGACAGCGGAGGGACCCAGTGGAGAACCGGGCATATGCTCTTCCAAATTCATGCCCACCCAAATGTCTATGTCCTCCACTGCTCTGGAATATTAAGAAGAAAAAGACAATAAAATTAAAAAAAAAATAGTTACAATTTTATTTATGTAGTTACGATTATTAAATAATCAGTGTTTCAAAATCAACAATCAATAGGAATCAGGACGATTCTATAATATGTCCTCAGTAAAATCCAACAAAATGCTTTGAACATTCAATGTAGTTTGACTCGCATAAAAAGAATCAGTAGGTTGCGTTTGCTCAAGGTTGCGTAGGTTGCTCAATGTGTTTTTATATTATAGCGTTTACATTTTCTTAATTACAGACTGGCGGTCTGTAATCCATTGTTGAATTTGGCTAAAAATGTGACATATGTCTACACTATAGATTTTAAATATGCGTACCGAATTTTATTTATCTAGTTCTTTTCATTTTGTAATTATCTTATTAACTTATATTCGAACGGTCGGACTGATGGACTTCTTCTGAACAGAATATACTCAAAATTTGATAAAGATCTGCAAACTTGATAAAAAGACTATGTAGCGAATTTCAATTATATAACTCAAATCCTTCTCGGGGTATCATTATTACAATAGACAGACAGGCAGTTATTTTACTAAAAAGGTGTTTCTAGAACTCAGGAAGATCTAAAACTTGATTCGTCGAAATCTCGAGTTCGAATTTTTTGTACCATTACTATACTTTTTCCTCTGTTACGTATATGAGAAGGTAAATATTATTGGAAAAATCGTTTTATTTTAAATAACAAGATGGTAACAAACATTTTATTTATAAAGCAGCATTCTCGAATTACATAAAATTATTTCACACCATTTTGAAAAACATCACCTTCGAACACTTCTCGGTATCTATTTATGTATTAGAAACAAGATTGACACAATTTGACTAATATTTTAAATCACTGGCTTTAGAAGTGTGAAGCAAAATTATTTTAGGGATCATAGGATACTTTCTAGCTATGCAAATATAAATTTAAATCAATTCTGAGAATCATTTGGGTAAATTTTTTAGATTCTCACAAAATAATAGAAAAATCTGAAATTTTTTTTCAGCATGTCTGTTGAAGGTACCAAATTAGATTTCTTATCTTCATCTTTCCAGATATGTCTTACCTAAATAAAATGGTAAAAAAAAATCTTACGCATAAACTCGCTTCAAAAGATTAGCGTTAGACTTTGACATCAATCCAAGTTTTCTGAGATCATCAAAAGTTGAGATGAGGATTGTTCCTTCGGAGCAAAATTTCACCACTTCTACGTAAGGAGCTAGTCCATGGTCTCTGCCTCTCTGGATGTTAAATGATGCTAAATCCTTTCCATATGGCACTCCAGGCTGCCTATGGAAGAAGAGATGATGTAAAAATTATGTAATAGTGACTGCAATAGAAGGTTTTCAACTTATAAAAGCAATAATCATTGTGAATATTGATAAATATTTATTTATGCCATAATTAAAGATGCTTATAATTTACAGACATGTCAAATTCTATTCATGAATTATTTAAGATAATCAATAGAAATGACCATCCCAAAACTTTATAGCACATTCTCTAAAACATTATTGAAACATTTTTGAGATATTTTTTGTGAACATGACGTAACAAGAGAATTAAAAAAATATCACTACCATTATAGAATTTTCTTAATGGATTGATTCGTCATGTACTGAAGTGACACCTGCAGAAATCGTAAATAAAAAAGCTGTTGAATTTTTTTTAAAAAAATCTCTGTAAGACAGATAGATAATTACTTGAATGGCACTGTAGTACAATATCTATGAAATATTCTATTCTGATTCGAATTTACCAATTTTACTGAATCTATCTTGTGATCCTTGGCTGGCGATTAATTTGTTTTATGCTGTTGCTAATAGCCGAGAACAGAATTTATGTTTTAGATATATTTTTTTTCAAAAAAAAAAATAAAACCAAAAGTTGTGGCAGAACTACAATTGTAGTAAAAAAATCTTACATACCAATTTTCATATATTTAAGTCATAACATGTTTGAATTATCACGCGTTAAACACTGACTGGCAGAAGATAAACCCTTTGACAGATTTGGCTAGAAATTTTGATGTAAATCTATATTTTTGATGATAAATGCGGGTATTAGATTTATCTATCTAGCTTTCTTTGTTTTGTAGTTATCTCGTAACTTATATTTAAACAGCTGGACAGATAGACTTCTTCTGAATGAATTTTGCTCAGAATTCGATAGAAATCTACAAATTTGTAGTAAAGACTATGCACCAAATTTAATTTTGAGTTATCTTTGTCATTTACAACGAATAAACCGATATTACGTGAAAAAATATTTTTCATATTCAGGGACGTCCGAGATGTAGAGACTTTTTCAGAATCTCAAATTCCGATTTTTTGACGATTACAATACTTTCTCTGTATTTTATTTATGAAAAATTAATAATATAAAATAAAAATATTTATATATTTTTGAAATATTTTTTGGCAACATGTCATAATAAGAGAATGAAAAAAATGTATCAATTAGTAATAATTCTAGAATTAACAATTAAAATCTATTTTAATAAACTTTTGTTCGCATTGTTAAAAATTTAATAATTGAGTTCAGCTTTTTTCAGATGTCAATTTGTTCCTCTATATTTATTAAATAGCACGGCCCAAAATTCATATGATGCACTTTAATCCATTATAAACCACATTACATAAACGTCTTTTGTGAAAGAAAGAGTGTATAAACACAAACGAAAGGATGTGGCATGGACGCAAGAAGTAGCCGATGCTGCTTTACTTACAACATTGCTTATAAAAACATCTTAATAACCTTTTTCAGAACCATTACTAAACATTTTATCAATCAATTTTAATATACTTTTGGCAACTCCATGAGAAAACTTAAATTAGTGAACAGTATCAAAGTTTTCAGGCATTCATAACACATCTGATATCGTAATAAATAACCTTAAGATACGAAGTTTACAGGCCAAATAATTTTGAATTATTATAAACGGATAAATTCTGATGTACCTGTAAGAGGAAAATTGGCCAATCAGTGAGACCCATGTTGATATCCAGATAAACACACACAAGTTTGCTGAATGGAGTCCTTTCATATCTAGTTCTTATGTTCATGCCTCTCAAGTCGTCACTTTAGGCCCATATATGCATATATAAAAGTACTTTTGCTGTTTATTTTATCGCCTTTAAATTTTTTATATGCCCAACATTCTAATTAATAAAGCAAAATGATTAAATTCAATAGATTCAGATTTTAAATATCGTGGTAAATATAAAAATCAAAGGAAAATATCTGCTTTTCTCTACTTATATGGGCAAACAGGGAAATAGAAATAATAATAAAACCAGAAACCAAACGAACTCAAAAAACCTTAATACTTTTGAATCGAACAAGCGCAAAGCAGCTTAGAAGCAAACCAAAAGAAGTAACCACAACAAATATGAAATATAACCACAGGGAGCGACTTTATCAAGAGGCACCACCCCCTGTAGCTACAAAAGAAGCCTTTTCTGTGGAATGGCGGAAATAACCAAAATCCATTCCGTGCTCCGAAGGCTTCAGAAAAAGGAAGAAGTCAAACCCTTAAAAAACTCACACAAAGAATGAAACACACCACACACCCGGTCACAAGTCAACATCACTAAAACCAAACCGCAAAATCTACCCAAAGTAAACAAACCAAAGAAGTCACAGTTAAAAAGTCCACCTAACCGGCAAGTCCAAAAAATCCAAAGAAAACTAAAAACATTTAATTAAAAATTTCCAAGAAGTTTTTTAACCCTAAAATTAATATTACAAAAATTAAAGGGAAAACAATTAACCTTAAGATTTTCCAGAAAATCATTAGAAGCAACTCTAAAAGATTCAACATTATTGCAAATCTCAAAAAGTCTATTAATCTGCGAAAAAACCACATTTTTAAAAATCTTCCTACTTAAATTAGTTTCAAAGTGGCACAAAATAATAACTTTAAAACTAAATTCTTTCCTTTTATCAAATACCCCAACTTTAACTGAATCCTCAAAAACGTCAATTTTAAAATCCAAATAAACCACACTAGAGCAACTTTCATTAGTCTTTTTCAAAACCAAACTATCAGGATAAACCTTATAAAGAAATTCAAAATTATGTGGTTATATTTCATATTTGTTGTGGCTTATATGGGCAATTTATAGAACTTTTAACTCAGGAAAATTTTCATGAGCCAAGAAATTAAAACAAAAATTTAGCAGTAGATAGTTTCCAATGTGTATACCTTCTGTCAATTTTTTTTAAAAAAATTATTACATACTCAGAGTGTATTTTGTTGATTCTTGATTTATTCTTTAATGCATAAAATTGCATCGATATTTGGAGTCTTTTCAAATTATTCATAAAAAGATCAATAAATAAACTTATTAACCGTTTAGAAAAGAACCTATGGGAAATAAAATATAAAGTGACCATATTTGATTGAAATTGCCCCAGATTATAATAGTATGAATCTATATTTAACTGATATTCATAAAATTAAATGTATTACTGAAAGATCATTATTCGCTATAGTAAATTGGACATTTGGATATACTTTTTATTATATATCCTTTCAATCTAATTTTTTCTTAATTACTGTCCTATTTTTTAATTTTTAATTAGTCCATACTTCTTTATTGCAAAATTTTCTCTTATTTCTTGATCCAATCCCCCCTTTTTTATTTAATTATTGCCTACACACGTTCTAAAAATAAACCCTTTTTCCTTTTTCCCACGACACGAGCGAAGGGACAAAAATCCCAAACACCTTTGCAGGGGTTTCAAAGATACCTAAGATTCTCTTTCCTAAATGAATACGTATCAATAAAATCCCTATCGGAATCTCGCAATAAAACCAATCAAACGAACAATTCTGTCTCTGCTCTTGCATCACAATGAGACTTTTTATCGTTGTTTCCTTCTAAATTATACCACCCGGGATGTTAAACTTTTAAAAATTTCTTCTTTTTCGGCTATGCTTTTGCAAAATTATGTTTATATATATCTATTTGTGATAAAAAATTATTTTGTTGAGAAATAAATAAGTTATTCATAACCGGGAAGTAGTACAAGGGCTACAAACTAGGGGAAAAAATTAAAAATAAAGGAGAGCGAAGCTATATGATGCCTTTAATCGCTTAGGGAAAAAAAGAAAATGAACATATTTCGTAAGAAATAAAATTAATGCTGAATATCCAGAAATTATATGACGAAATTTAGAATTTTTCGCACAAAAAATAAAACATTTCAATTCCAGCCCAGTAACTATTAAGATACCAATAACTTCGAGCTTTATCCTAAATGTTTCATGCACTAATAACAATAACATAAAAAATGTATAAACTATTTTAATTGATTACTTACTCGTACAAAAAATCTGTAAAATCTTCAATCATGTAACGGTCATATTGCTCAGCTGGAATTTGACGTATACCACTGATTATTTCGGTCATATGTCCTTCGCGAATAAGAAGGGGATTTAAAAAAGTTTGTTTGAACCGAAGATTCAATGAACCAATTTCTCTACGAACCATACTGTGAAGTCTGAATGAACTGATTGCGAACTCGTTCCATGTACCAGGTATAACACTTGAGTTGTATTCAATACCATTTTCACCTTCTGGCACCGTCAAATCGAATTCATCCATTATACGAGGTGTCAAAAGTAATGGTAAGAAATCTTTGAAGAACATACATTGATGCTCTGCATTAAGAATCTTTCTGAAATAAAGAAAAAGTTTTTAAGATATTATAATGTTCAAGATTAACAACAAAAGAATACCTAAATTTTGAATGTTAATATAAAATCTAATTAACTATACGAATCATACAAATAGTCAATAAATAGATGTAAGGGCGACATTTTGAAAACTCATTAATTATTTTGGAATTTTATTTGACGAAATTTTGCTGGAAAGAATAACTGCTGCCAGAGCAGGCCTTCTCTATAAAGGAGCCTGGGTACAAGAAACCATTGGGGGTCCTAACTTTTTTGATGTAAAAAAAAAATTACAAGCACGAATATATAATACTATTGTCTGTTTATTTAATACGTGATTTTTCTTTGCTATTAATTACTTCAGAAATATGCCGGCATCTTAGCACAGGGGTAGCGCGTCTTCCCCATGATCTGCGCGTCCCGGTTCGGGCAGGGTTGTTCTTCCTTATTCTATCGGCGAGGTGTGTGGATGTGCCCCCCTGTGAAAAGGGGTTGTGCAAACGAATGTGACGCATGAAGTAGTTAAGTTGTACTCTAGACCTTAGTTTGCTCTTTTGAAAAAGCAAGAGACGCTCACTCGGTTTAAATCGCTGATAGATAATGTTGTAAAGTACTATAAGTCACAACAACTTCAGAAATGTTATAATTTTTTGTAGTTTCTTTTCCAAAGCTTAGTATAGCAAGCGCATTCAAGCATTCTGCGCACATGCTTGAATGAAGACAATTATTTATTAATTTCAATTTGCTGAAAGAGCCCTCAACATTAGTTATTGTAGTTGGCATTTTAAAAAAAGTTTTAACATAATGAATACATTGGGGAATAACACATTATAATTATTATTTAATATGTATTGCATTATATCTTGTGAGTTATATGCATCCTTTTCATACAAAATCAAATCCCATATCAAATCTATATCCTGAAATAGGTTTTCGTCTATATCTTTGTTATTAAACTTTACAAAGGTTTTGGAACATTTCTCTGATTTCTGTTTTCCTAAAGTTTTTTAATCGGTGATTAATTAAATATATCTATATCTATACAATAGCAGTCTCAAATACAGTGTTAAAAATAACATTGAAATTCCTCTATATTTCTATAACTTCAAATTCTGCTATTTCGGAATACGATATTTTACTTTTTCGAATACTTTTTTAGGGAAATGTTCTGAAATATTCAAATTATGCAATATCACTTTTGCTTCGTCTAAAAATGTGTTAAATTTTGTTCTTAAATTTTGGATTTCAGTTTTAATTTTATTGATTAAATTAAAAGCCGAGTCAAGAACATTTTTTTTTTTGCTTGAAACAGTTTATTGATAATTCTGAACAATTTTTCAAATCATACTATTAAACATAAAATAAATAACATTTCTTGTATTGAATCCAATAGACTTTTAGTTTCAGATACCGCTATATTATCGTTATTTGAGTCATAAATTCTTTTAGGGCATTACAAATTTGTTCAAACTGTGTATGCTACCTTAACCGAATTTTTTTGGCTTCGAAACGAGTGTCGCATAATGGTTTAAGATTAACATTGAAATGCTTTTGTATAATTTCGCATCTCTTTGTAGTTGCAGAAAATAAGCAATATGAAAGTTACAAAATTCAAGAAAAAACTTTTTTTTTAATATAGGCTGTTGGAAGCGGCATCAGAAATTAGTATAGTGTGATAAGCAAGGCATATAAATTGCCTGAGGGTTTAGAGCAATTATTCTAGATTGTATACCTTTCTATTTCCCTTTCATGTTGTCACCGTTGTTGTATGCCTGTCCTCCACAATCCATATTAATTTATATTCAATAATTATATATTTTATATTCAGTCCTAATATTTTCAATAGTTTTTGCTACTCCTTCTCCATCACATCAATTATTTCAAAATACTTTCTAAATAATTCACTTATAATTAATCTTTTCTTTTCAAAATTTACATACCGAATAATAATTGAAGTTTGTTCTTTATGGGAAAGATCAGGAGTATAATCCATTTGGATATTGTAGTACATGGCGGCTTTTATACCATCTTTAATTTTGTTACGGGCATCAATTCCTAAAGCAGGAATAATTTGTTCTTGTGATCTATTTGCTATGTGATTCACAATTCTAATTTTTGAATTTTTCAGGTGGAATGTTCATTGTTTAAAACACTATTTTAGTTCTTGAACATTTTTAGGGCCCCCTTGAACTCGGGGCCCCAACGCATAGCACCCACCACACCCCTCAGATGACAGGCCCTGACTGCTGCTATGATAAATTGGCAGCCCAGCAGATCGCTGAAAGGCATTTCATCGCTAACTCTAAAAATATTTCAGATTATTTATTGGGTTTTTTTTCATAGAAAATAATTATAGGCAGGCGTACTATTTATAAATTGAAATAAAATGATAAAATATTCATTCAGAATACTCTACTACATAATCTACAGACGAAAAGCTACAAAATTTGGCTTATCGTACCTATTTTGGAAATTAAGAATTCATTAAGAAACAATTTTTCAAAGTTTTGATCAAATTTTCATTTGATTAAATTTATTCAAAATTTTAATATTTTTCTTAACAACTTCGAAGCATATCATTGCACAAAAGTTATTTTTGTATTCTTTTACAAAATTCACAAGAATTAATATTTTCAATGATATCGATTGTCTATTATCTAATTTAATAACTAGAGAATATAAAATTGATTAGTGTTAACGATCTGTAATTATAATTATATATAATAACATACTGATTTTATATAATATTTGTAGTACAATTTGTAATATTTAGATGTTTTTCTCTCAATACTAATATTTTCATCTAAAATAAAATAATAAATATTTTTGTAAAATAGTTTACATTGAATGTTTGGATAGTTATTTTCTTTTTTTAATTTTCATCTTATTTTGAGTTTTAACTTCCTTGATAAAAACATTTTGAAAAGCAAGTTCAGTATAATCCAAAGTGACAAAAACAATAAATTCTGCAATAAAGACTTTTTAGATTTTTTGAGCCAAAAATAAATTTATGTAATTTTTATTGCACAATAATTTTTATGTAATCCTCACAATATATATATATATAGATATAATCAAGTTAAAGGAAAAACAAATAAACCAAATAAAAAAAATATAACAAAATAAAAAAAAGAAAAAAAGAATCCGGCCTGAAGACTTTTTCAAGGGTCACCCTCAGGCAGGGATTTAAAAAAATGGATTTTTTCTGTTAAGGAAATGCAGACAATGAAGTCTAATAATGATTCCTCGTAACCCGAAAATCCCCTGAAATTAGGCCCAAGAGATATACCATTTTAACAGAAAGGAAAATACAAAACAACAAATTAGAAGAAAAACCACTAATAAGTAAAAATACAATAAGAAAAAAAAATAAAAGCCAAAATACCATAAAATAACACTAAAGTAAAAAACGAAAAGGCAAGAACATACTATCAGCAGTCAAGGAAATTTTAAGCTATCCATTATGATTCCCGCTTATTAAAAACACAAAGCTAACGGTAATTTAGGTAAAAATTGTAAACTCCCAGCGCCATCTATTGAGTGATATAATATGCAAGGAAAGTTCTATTATTTATTTAAACCAAAGGCTTAATCCCAAACCATACCTTGTTTAATTAAAAAATTGACATTACAGTAATTTTTAGGAAATTCATTTCTAATTAAATTTTTAATGAGGTTGTTTGATGCTCCAATATAGGAATTTTTATTATTGCAAAAATTTTGGATCCTGTTAACTTGTGAGAAAATTAGATTTTTGAAAATTTTAGAGTTTAGATTGGAATGGTAGTTACATAGTTTTGTTATTTTAAAGTTGAATTCATCCCTTCTATCGTATATTCCAACTATTGTTTTATCATTAGCAATTTCGATTTTTAAATCCAGGAAGGTAGCCTCAAGTTGATTTTTATTCATTTCTGTTAGAATTAAATCTTTTGGATAGCAATTAGTAACAACATTAGTATTGTTGAAGTTAATCAAAAGTAGGTCATCAATATATCTCCACCCGTTTATTAAATTATATTTAATTACTTTTTTCTCATAGTAATGTAGAAAAATATTAGCTAAAGCACTTGAGAAAGCTGTTCCCATTGGAATGCCCTTAACTAGTTTATAAAAATTAATACCATTAAATACGTAATTTTCAGTAATATTAAAATTACATAACTCAAGTCAGTTATTTTTAGGAATGATATTTTCATTAAAATATTCGTCATAGATAAAAGTTCAGACTTTTATTAATTTTTCATGAGGTAGATTAGTGTATAAATTTTCAAAATCAAAAGTATTAAGTTTATTAATGTTGTTATCTTTAAGAAAATCCAGAACTTCTTTGTTACTAGAAATAATAAAGTTGTCTTCATCTTTTATTTTGTCCAGGATAATTTTTAAGTATTTAAAGAAATGTTTACCCGTATAGTAATTATAACTGCCAGTGCTACAGGTCACGAATCAGAATTTTGATGGATTTTTATGAAATTTAACTGTTGGGAATAAATAAGGATAGTTAAGACAGCAAGTCTTAGGATTTTTTTTTTTCGAAAGCTAGCATTCTTTTATCTAATTCCTTTTTCCCGGTTTTCTTTAACATATAAGTTGCATTAGAGTTATATTCATTAATTAAAAGTTCTTTATAATAATATTTACAAATTAAACAGAAATTATTTGCTGATTTATCTATTACTGTAATAACAAATTTTTCTTTTAAATTTTTTATTTCGTTTTTCAATGTTTTACTAAAATAAATCCTACGTTCTTTAGATCTGTCAAAATCAATATTCATTTTTATTTTTATTTCCTTTAAAATTCTCACTCTCCATTCTCCGAAACCTTCCGCAGGCCAATGGTATTTTCAAGATAATTTAGCAATAAAAACATCAAAATCATTACCAATAGAAATCAAGATTTTGTCATGGTTTATTTTTTCTCTTAATCTAAATTTTGTTCCTCTTCCCATTAAATCTCTTAAAGAGTTGGATTCAGTAATTTTTAAATTGTATATAATTTAATATAACGTTACATTCGTTACATTTATCCTTTCCTTTTAGAAAATAAAAACTTCTGATACAGAATTCAGTACAGAGTTCTACATTTGATCTTATATTTAGGAGAAAGAAGAAGAAAAATAACCTTATTTATTTAAACTATTTATTATATTATTAAAAGTTTAAATTGTGCAGTTGATGTAATTACAGCATTTCTGAGAGTTGTCAGCTTTAAGATTAAATGTTTAACTTTAGAAATATTCATAGAAGTTAATTCTTTTTCAGGTAGTGGTTTAATTTTTTTGTATGATTTTATAATAATTTTCCACATATTCAAATTTTTAGAAGTTTTTAATAGAAATGCTTGATGATCCCGAAACCTGCACTTTCGAACGACTTGACTTCTCCCAGAGGTGATCCACAGTAAGATTTGCACTTTTCCGTAATTCTTACCTCCCCGGGGTTCAGCTCGAAATGAGGATGAGATGTTTCCGGCATGGTGGTTGGATCTCGCCACCTTGGAGAGTACATAAAAAGGTGGAGGTCTGAATTCTCCCATCGATGATGGACATAGTTCCTTAGGGGAGGGTTGTACCACGGCCGGTGATGGCCCTTAGGACTCAAACACGGTGCCCGCCAGTGTTGCTGTTGCGGAGGTCTGGGCATTCAGTATTTATTATCCGTGTGCCTTCGCGCGGGTCTGAGAGTCAGTGACATTACTTTCCATAATTCTTTATGGACCCCCGTTGGAGGAATTTTCTTTCATCTCACTCCTATTTTGAGTAATATATGCACAAGAATGCGCAAAATCCTTTGCCATTATTTGCCAACAATGCCGGTAAGTAATTAAGAAAATTTTTAGCAACAGATTATAATTTTGGAAGTATAATTGCATAATTATTAATTCAGAAAACAAAAATGTAAACTTAAATATTGCTTATATATATTCCATTAACCTCTTCACTACCAACGAATCCGGTGCCCAATCCGGCGAAGCAAGTTCTAAGCTAATTAGACGTTATTGGATCTGTCTCTTTTTCAAATGAGGAACTCAAGATGTAAAGCGAGATCTTTAGCGATAACTTGCTTTATATCCTGTAGCCTTCGTTTGAATCAGAAAAAGTCCCTTAAACAGCCGTGTTGGGCCAGCTTAATAGTAAAAGGGCAAAAAACTTCAAAATAGTTGCAGTTAGCCATAATAATAAGGGTTTTGAACTACTCAGCATATATTATAGATTTTAATTGCAAAGCAATTTAAAGTATAAAAATTATGATGTTAATCAAACCTGGCTTCTTGAAATAACTTTTCTTCTCCCCAGTGAGGATTTATTTTCTTCAGTTCCGAGGCGAGTCTGTTGTGCTCTCGCAGGAAAATGGTAAAATGGCTCATCACAATAGTATGATGGTTTATACGTGGATCAGCTGTCATATAAACATTAAATTATTACAGAGAAACTTAAATTTGATCGTTGTTTGTTAATTTAACAGAATATACACTCTAATCGTGGAAACTAACAGTATCCACTCGAACAATTCATTGTGAATCCGAAGGAATAAAGGAAGCTCTTAAAGAGAAATTCTAAGAATTTCCTCAAGATGGCTATTGAAATAATCTAAAATAGCGAAATTATATTCAGAAAATTATTCTTCACGCAGACATTTTGAATAAAAAAGAAATTCTAATCTCCTGTTACTGTAATTGAATGAGTCAATAAGTTCTGAATTTCCTTATTTTAGGACAATCAATGGCTTTAGCTTCCACCTGATGCTCATTGATTGGCAGATTTTCAGCAGAATAATTGTTAAAATTGTTTGAAATCGTCTGAGAATATTCAAAACTCGATTGATTTTATTCGCAGATGTGAATTTTTTAAAAATGTTGTTTTAATTGTCGAAATTGATTAAAATCGTCTGATAATATTCAAAATAATTGTTGAAGTCGTTTAAAATTGTCTGATAATATTCAAAACTTCAAAACTTTATCGATTTTATTTGCAAATGTGAAAAACTTTTTTAAAATGTTGAAAATTTTAATTGTTGAAATTATTTGAAATCGTCTGATAGAATTCAAAACTTTAAAACTCGATTGATTTTATTCGCAAATGTGATTTTATTCGCAAAAAAAAAAGTTAATTTATAAGCCCTATTTTACAACAAATAATTAATTAAATTGATGTATATATAAAAATATAGATTTCTTTTTATTTTTTAATAATACATTTATTGATTAAAATTTCAAGATATATATATATATATATAATGAAGGAAAATTTCGAATACAGGAAAATTAAAAGATTTTTCTTTGTGCATTATCAGTTACTAATGGTGTAAAATATACGATAACATTCAATAAATTTAAATCATTATTTACAATCGTTCTTTTATTAATGATCTAAAACATATATGGGGCCGCGGTGGCCTGGTGGTAAGGTCTCGACTTCGGAACCGGAGGGTTTCAGGTTCGAGACCCGATTCCACCGAAGAACCGTTGTGTAAGGGGGCTTATTGCATGTTAAATCCGTTCTGACCAAATGTCCTCCCGCTGGTATGGTGTGATGTGGAGAGGGGGGTGCCAGCTCAGACGTCATCCTCGTCATCTGACCGCGGTTCAAAATTAAGAGGTCCGTCCCAAAAATAGCCCTAGTGTTGCTTCAAACGGGACGTTAATATAACTAAACCAAAACCAAACCTAAAACATATATATATATTTAAAAAAATACTTCCTTTTTAGAATTTAATTGATAATTATTTTTTATAAATATTGTGGAATTCAAAAATGATATTTTATGAACAGATTACACAGTGGCGTCATTTTAATGGAATAAACGATCACTCATTCTTAATTTTAAAAATGTAAACATAGCTTACAGCCACTCATAATACACAGGGTTATGAAATTTCAGAATTCTAGCAAATCGAGAAGTTAGTAGAAAATGGACTTCCTACTTTCATCTTTATAATCTTCATACACTTTCAAGTTACAAGGGGTGTTCAAATGAAAAAGTACGAAACGACACTGTAGGTATAAATGAAGACTTTTTTCAAAGTATACACCATAAGCCTGAGTACTACTATCCAATTGATTAACGAGTCGAAGGATTCCTTATTCCCAGAATTCGGGTGGCCGTGACGAGACCCAGTCCTTCACAGCGTCCTTGAAATCGCCATCCGACTTGAAGCGCTTGAGTCCGCCTTCTCTTCCAGATGTTTTTACAGGGGATCAAACATGTGAAAATCGCAGAGCGGTACGTCCGGGTTGTAGGGCGAATGGTCGAGCTGCTTCCACTTGAGCTTGGCCAGTTCCGCATGTGTGACTCTAGAGACTTGTGGACGCGCTTTATCACGGAGCAAAACCCCGCCCTCCAGAGAATAGCCCCGGTTTCTGATGAACCCCTGTTCTTGATGAACCTGCGTAGTCTTCGGAGTGTCTCACAGTACACGTAGGAGTTAAGGGTTCTTCTGTGCTCTAGGAATTCAACAAGTAGCGGACCTTGGAAGGCGAACTCAAAGATTTTGTGAAGGACTGGGTCTCGTCACCCGAATTCTGGGAATAAGGAATCCTTCGACTCGTTAATCAATTGGATAGTTGTACTGAGGCTTATGGTGTATACTTTGAAAAAAGTCTTCATTTATACCTACAGTGTCGTTTCGTGTCTTTTCATTTGAACACCTAGTAAATAAAACTGCATAAGAAAGTGAAAAGCATTTTTGCAGTTCTGATCAGAGCAGACATGTCTCTGCTATGCAAGAAAGAAAGGGATAACTGAATGTTTTCAGTGTGGAATTTATACTGTGTAATTGCAGACCATGGAATTTTTATTCTTTAGATTTTCGTGAGGAACTTAAATTCATAAATCGAGTGCTTAAGTTAGAAATAGGCATGGAGAAATATTTTTTGTACTTAAAACTTGATCAGTCAAACGTTCATATAGCTAATAATGTTGATCCAAAATTGAATGAAGGCGTCCATATATGCCGACAGATTATAAATTACTTCTTTCTTTCTTTTTTTTTGTTTTTATTTTATCTTTCCTACTCACATTCTTGTTACAAATAGTTGTAAAATTCTTGTTGCAAATAGTTGTAAACAATTCTGAATGTAGAAGATAATATAACAATGATATGCTAATTGGAATAGATTGAGATATGAAAGGTTTCACTGGCAAATTAAAAAAAATGTCTATTCTAGGTTAATCACCAGAAATCTTGTGAGCAATTTGAAGCATACTGAATAATATAAGAAGTACAAAAGTTCTGAATGATTCCATATTACCAGCGACAATACAGAATATACAGAACACAATCGCACATATCTCATCCATTTCTGAAAGATGATGTCATGGAAAATTCATGCGATTGGTGAACTTTGAAAAGTCCAAGAAAGAATAACGAACCGTTATTCCATAAGAAAGTACGAAAACACAAGATCAAAATACAGATGAGGTAAAACCATCTCTTACCTCCCTTGAAGCAAACTGAATCATATCCTACTGGACAGAAAGGATCCTCTGGATTTTTTCCACGAGGTAGAAGACAACCTACACTTGTAGCTTCATATTTCAGTTGTCCTAGAATAAATAAAACATCAAGTAGTTGATTTAAAATAGTAAGACTTAAAATATTATTTTAAAATTTCAAATTGCATACGCGTTTTATTTACAAGAATAATTAGAAATTTAACATTTAACATGATTTAATATTTTTGATTCTTTGGTACTTTTTCATCATTTAGCATTTAGGTAAATGCTTCATCTATAACATATTTTTAATTGAAAAAAACGAAAGTTTTCTGTGTTTTTTTTTTAAATTTGTGGTACCTGTTCTTTTCACAAAAATTTAAATCATCTTGATGACAGAAATTCTCTTTATCAGTTAATTATAAAATGTTTCTTTAAAAGATTACAAAGAGTAACTCATTACCAAACTAAAGAATGACTATTGCATTTTGAGATCCACATATATCTTTTTCCCTGTTCTTTTCACAAATTTTTTAACCATGTTGATGATGGAAATTCTCGGGATGATTTAATTATAAAATGTTTTTTAAACGATTGCAAATTGGAGTAATTTATTACCAAACTAAAGAATCACTATTGCGTTTAGACCTCTACAATTATTATTTGTTCATCTTAAAACCGCTTATAAACATAAGGAATAGGAAAATTAGCAAAAAGAATATGACAAGCTGCTACACATTGTAAATTCAGGCTCCGTACTATAAGCAAACGATATTAATTTATGGCGCACTTTATATAGTTGAGTCATTCGATTGCACTGTTTTTCATGTGAAGAACTGCTTATCAAGAATGAAATTGAACCTAGGATTCAAAAATATGCTAACAAACTCGCCAATGATGAAAAACTTGTCAGCATAAAATAAGTTTAGATGTATTTTAACTGAAATTTAAATTTTTCGTTACATAATAAATTTATATTTAATATTTATTTTATCGTGTTCGAAATATACAAAGAGAGTGTATTGCAATCATTAAAAATTTTGACCTCAAAATCGTTTAGAGAGTATCCCCTTTTTAGATCTTCCTGAGTCCGAAGAACGTATTTTCGAAATTATATTTCTCTGTTTGGCTGTCTATTCTTAAACATGATTATGAAAAAATCGAAAAGATCTGAAAGGATTGAATTATAGTATATAGTCTTTTTCACCAAAATTACACATTTCTACCCAATATCGGTTTTTCAATAAGTGTGAAACACAAAAAGCGCCAAATTTTCTCTGCTTGCACTGTTGTCTTCTTGTGTCTTTATGGCATATGACTGGTAGTGAAGCCATGATAAATTATTTCTGGACAGCATTGTAATTTGCATTTTGATTCACTACCTGGATAAAAAGAAAAGCAAGCGCTTGTTTATTCTTGTGGCCCTTGTGATTAATCGCCGAAAAATGCAAACTATCGCCAAATCGGTGTTGGTGATCTTGACGTAACCTAGAAAATTCGTCAAATAACTTGGAAATGTAACCGTCTTGGTATCTTATATATTATGGAGCTTGACAATCCTATTATAATCTAAAATTCGTGTAATAAATACCGGGGGAAAGGGTAAAAATAAGCAAATACCAAAAAAATGAAATTAGGATTTGCTATATTGTATTCGTTTATAAGGAAATGAAGGAGAAAAAAATTCTTATATTATTGCCAAAATATTTAAATTTTTCACCAACCTGTTCCATCAAGGGTCCTTGCTTTCATTGCACCTTCTTTATTGCTGCCATATAATTGAGAGTCATCCATATGAGCACTGGCCTCATTCGGTTGTGCTCTCCTTGCTAGAAAAATATTAATATTTTAAATCTAAATCTTACATTCACTTTATTGCTATTTGAACATTTTGACACTCATTCAATTTGTTACCTGAAGCCTTCGTTAACTGTTTATTCATTTACCATAACAATGCATGATTTTTTTAAATTATTGAGAGCAAACAAAGCCAATTCATAAAATTATATGATTTACTATTATTTTTATTATATGTTAACTTTAACACATTAGTCGTTATAAGATTCAACAGAGCCGAGAGGAGACGGAGAGGGGGGGTTCATAGGAGCTCGGGAAAGTAACTTTATCTTTGAACTATTGATCAAAATTACCGGTCACATTCAGTTTGTATTTCACTATATATATTCAGTAAGTGACCTAAGTGACCGATACCTGCATATTGCCGCGATTTGTCCTGAGAATACTATTTGTGAAAAATAAAACTATTTAATATATGCTCATTTGTTGAAAAAATATTCCACTAATACCTTGATGGATCTAATGACAACAAATCTAAAAAAAATATTAAACTTTTTTAAAAAATGCACCAGTATAATAAAATACTATGTTTATATATCTTTGCAGAAAAAAGATAATTAGCCCTAAAATTTACTAGTAATTTTTCAAAACATAATTTTTGCATTTTGTATGAAAAGTTTTTGACAGCATATTGCTATTATGTTTCATATTATTGTCAATATTTAACAAAAATTTCTGAAATATTGGTGGATCTCATATCAATCATGCAACGAAAATGTTATAAGATTTTTTTCTAGAACATTTTTATAGAAATGTGAGGTTTTCTCTTTTTTTACCCTATAGTTTTATTCCTATATCGCCGTTGCCATTTGGGAGCCAAATGACTTTACTGCTTCTCCTGTTACTCTTTTGAAATTCAGTTTTCATCTAAATAATTACTTCATGGCAAAAATGCAAATTCCGCTGTCACTACAATTTGTTATACAACATTGTTTATTCCTCTGTTTGTTGTCCGAACATAAGGAATTCTCCTGTTCTTATTAATCCTTGTTATAAAATAGATATCTAATAAAGTTTCCATCTTAGGAATGGACTACATTTTTCAAAATAAGAAGAAAATGAGCTGAGGAGGAATGAAATGATGCAATTGTCATTTATTAATGAAAACCACAGCGAGAATCGCTACTCATAGTTGGCGCTGTAACTTCTCACCAAATTCAAAGGAGATTTAAATTCATATAAAAAATAGATAAAATAAAATACAAAATGCAGCAATATAAATATAGGCATTTGATTCCTTTTATCGGACAAGATCATCGCAAGAGCAAACGTTAAATCGAAGAAAAAAATATTTGATCATGCATTAGGTGACTTTCCACAAATTATGTAGTGCTTTCAACAACAATTTTTGAACAGAAAGTTATCATAGAGCTAAAGTGATTTAGGATCCTGGATAGAGGATGTTCTACTTTTGCCCATGCTGAACCACTTTTACTGCAATTTGGCCGTTTTGGGACACGGCTACTGAATTGTCAATTTGTGCTACTTTTGTCCAATATAATACATAGAACCTAAGCGACCGAGGTTCTTGGTGAGAGGACAATTTGTTCTTGTGCATGCTAAATCGATTTCATTGTCTTTTAGCTGTCTTGAGAAATCATATACCCTACTGAATTGTCAATGGGTTCTTCAATATTACACATTTATATTCATTCCGTGCACTGGCTGTTCGGTAAAAAAACAAAAACAAATATTTATTTTATTTATCATATCTTTTTTGAAATATAAATGCCCAATGCGCGGCAATGTAAGTAGCCTCCAAACCTAGATCGTTTCAACTTGGCGATCGCCAAGCCTTTCACAAAATTTAACGTAATAATGTTATTGAAAATTTTCAACTTCTTTAAGATAAAGGAAAAATCGATGCTCCCTTGAATTTTTTTTATCAACGGTTTGACGGTGAATAGATACTATAGTCTTGAAAAATTACAATATTACATATTTGAGTTCCTTTCATATTTTGGTTGCTACCACTTTATATCACGGCGTTTTATTTAGCATCATTTCTATATCTACAAAAAAAAAATGCCAATTGACTGATGTTGCAACCTTGAAAAATTCTGTAAAAAGCATTAGGAATGCTTTCATACTTAAGTTAAACTACAGCTACTTACTTTTCATTATTTAACCATTACATTACTAACCTAACCCAACTGACCACGAAAATTCTTTACTGGTTTGCCAGTTTCTATTTCAAACGCTGGGTGCCGGATGCAAAGCGAAGACTTCGGATATAAAGCAAGGACATCTTTTGTTATAGCTCATTTTACATCCTGCAATCCTTGTTTGAAACAGAAATATGCTTCCCAGTATAAAACTTACATGGCCTGCTGGACGAGATCAGTGAAGAAAGGGTTTAGTATAAAAAATATGGCTGTTGACAGTCGCTGGAGATTTGAAAAGGAAAAAACTTCTATAATACACATTAGTGTTGCATTTATGCATGTATTAAAACAATGACCCCCTAACTTCCTTTTGTGACGGATTTTGGGTTTTGTGTGATTAAAGATAAAGGAGAAAAAATATAAACGCTCCTTTATCTTTAATCAAAGGCCCTAATACCATGTTGACATTTTGCTCAGTAATAGATATTCATAGCGTATTGGCTGATGCCTCTTTTAGATTTAGTTTCTACCGATATTGATTTTATTTAAGCCCTTCGTTTTCTCTTTTATGCCAGATGATATGGTTAGCGTTAAGATGGGTATGCATACAACCAGCTATAAGATTCCAATAAGTCACGCATGCGCAGAAGGAAGATTGCTCATGCGCTGAGAGAGCTGACAATAGCAAATTGACGGGACAAGTACTTGCTACTGTATAGTTTCTACGCATGCGTGATCTTATTCGATGGTTTGTAGCTAGCTCAGTGTAAACTCACCTTAACATTGTACATAAATATAGAGTCACTTTGTTAGAAAAATATTTAGATTATTTCACAAGCATTTCATATACACAATTAGGTTTCATAAAGGAATAACAAAAAATCATTTCAGGTTGTAGTGTTAAAAATCCAAAACTAATTTAATAAAACAATCTGGAAATGTGCATTTAATTTCAGTGCTTAATTTACATACAGATTTTTTGAAGAAATAGAACAAATTGTAAAAAACAATAGGCCAGCAGTTTTTTTTTTTTTTACTTACATGATTTGCACGAACATTCTTTGGTTCTCTGAAGGTTTATGCAAGTCTTGTTGAATTTGGAGTAAAACGGATCATCCGGCTTTATTCTTATGGGGATGCATAAAGGATTATTGGCATTCTTTTCAGAGCAGCAGCTAATTGCTACAAGAAAAATTAATCACTACATAAATGAAAACATTTTAAAGAATACTCTTTTATTAGTGCTATAAAAAGAAGAAAAAGATGTACTTTTATGACTAAACCTGTAATCATATGGCGCACTGATGGAAATACTTTTCAAAATATTTTATGTATTTATTAATTGATTGAGTTTTATTCAAATTTCTACTAATAACAAGCAGGAGCAGTCCCCCCAAAACTTGCTCGCATACTTTCTAATAAATTTGTCATGACAAAAAAAGTAGCTTGCATGGCATTGTCGTACAATAATTACGAAATATTAACTTTTGATTTGACTTTAGTATTTTTACTGAATCTATCGTGTCATACTTGGGGAGTTTTTTATGGCGATTAACTGCTTGAAGATCGTTAATAGTATTCAGAAATCGAAATTTTGTTATAGACACGTTTTCCTCAACCGATTGAAAAAACAGATATGACGCAAAACTTCAATTGTAGTCACAAAGTCCCATACAAAATTGATATAATATTTGATAAATATATTTATCGATGGCAAAATTTGGTAAATATGTTTAAGTCACTGTTTTTGAATTATATATTTCTAAAAATACAGACAGACGGAAATAAACTTTTTTGTTGGATTTATCTCCAAATTTGCAGGTGTCTACACAGTAGATGATAAAAGTGCTTATCGAACTTATATTCGAACAGTTGGACATACGAACTTCCTCCTTAGTGCTAAAAAAATGCATATCTAATTGGCGAGCAAAGGATACGAACTGGGATAACACAGTGATCCCAAAAGAAACAGAGCTTGATTCTTGGGGGTGTGGTGAATAGCATTTAAGCCAGTTAACAACTCTTCTACTCGAACGATCGTTTTAGTAAAATGGTTTAGTTACTGGACTGCTAACCGAAAGGTCCCAGGTTCTATCCTTGCGCATTCACGCACCGCCTCATTGGTGACCTCGGATGATGAACCTTCAACCTTCTTACAGCTGTTGTGGCGCCATCTACCCGCACCTAAAGTCGTCAGACTCACTTGACGCGGCAACCCAAAGTCGCCAGACACACTTGGCGGATTAGCACCCACACTCGCTCGCCATAACGCTTGGCGCTATTCAACTGGGTACCGGCCCATTAAGCCAACAGCTAATATTACATCACCACTCAACATCCATATCGTTCGCCTCACCTCCGTCTCACTGGAGGGAGAGTACTGTGGTGAATAGCATTTAAGCCAGTTAACAACTACGCTACACGAGCGTACGCTTTTGTATCATGGTTTAGTTACTGGACTGCTAATCGAAAGGTCCCAGGTTCTATCCTCACTCATCCCGTACCGCCTCAGGGGTTTGTAAGCGGAGAATTAGAGTTGTAATCCCTTAATATAGAATAATGCGGTAATAAAAAAAAAGATTCGCGTTTTCTTCTCTTATTTTCACATTTACAATAAGCCGTTTGAAATTTCACCGCCAAATTCAAAATTACGAACTGTTAATTATCAATAAACCAGATAAAAGTAGTTTTCATGCATAGAAATTTCAAGCTTTAAATACAATTTCTTTAAAGTTTTCATCAAATTTTTAAAGATTATAACAGGAGATTCACTATTAGTAATCTAGTGCTGTTCTAGTGTTCAATATTTAAATATTTTACTACGGAATATACGAGTTAATTTTAGAGAGTTCTTTTTCTCTGGTTAATTAAAAAAACATGGGGAAACTAAAATTTAAGAAAATAATATTTAAATTGATTTTTGATTTTTTTTAAAAAATCGAATAATATGGCATTAATAGCATGGCATGAATCAGTAACGATTTACATGGTATGATTTAATAATTAGTAACGATAACGGCATTTATCTGCAAATTTCTTGATTCAAAGAGCATTTCGAATTTAAAGTGTAATTTCCACAAAGTTGATATGGATACTTACGTGGTTGAGGAGATTGAAGTACATCTAATATTGTAAATTCTGCAAACTCAAGGAACTGGAAGGTCACATTGACAGTAGGTCTATGACGGTCTTTAAAAATTTTTAAAGTAATCTCTCTGGGTTCTGGCAAAGGACCACCGGTAACGGACTTTCGGAAGCCACCGTAACCTGGAATGATTAATAGATTTCATAATAAAAATAATTTTTAAAAGTTCATGTTTAGTTTAATCTTGATGTAACGACATTTTTTAATCATTTTTGCCGATTCAAATTTGAGTATGCTGCGAATTTGAATTCAGCTATTCTTATAATTTTCAAATAAATTCTCGGACATAAGTCTATTTTTCAAAGAAATTGCCGTTTAGACTCTATGGGCTTAAGTTATTGGAAAAAAAATTAGAATAATTTATTTAATTACACGTTGTCCATAAATAATTTGAACTGTTCGAAGGAATCTGTAGCTGAAACTAATGAAATGAGTGGAATCAAATTTCTTAAACACACAATCAAAG
>JAPMOR010018798.1:144206-157116 GCA_026543865.1 Argiope aurantia | reverse complement strand
AAGAATCCTTTGTTAAAAAACTGATTAATATTAGCACATTTTCAATGGGCATTCATCATTTCTTTTTGATATTTTAAAATGGCAACCTCTTTTTTTTCACGAAATTCATTACCCTGCCTTCTACTTTCTGCATATAAATTTTGGTTTCATTCAACTCCTTAGTCTTAGTTTCAAATGTTAATAAATAGTAAAAGATACTTTCTGGCCATCATGCATGAATAATTTCCATTTTATTAATAAATTTTTGTGTGTATATATGAATGCATTATTCAAATTTCAGAATATTTTAAAATTATCTAAGCATATATATATCATAATGATATTTTAGGATTAATTCGTCGATACTTAGTTTATTTTTAAAAACTGCCATTAATTATATTTATACTGAAAAGTCCCAGTCGTCCGCTCAATGAAAGTATGGCGAACGCCCAAGTGCCTGAATATCGCTGCGAAATTTATTCCGCTGTCGTTAAGTGTAATTGACTGAATACTCGAATAGCTTACTTTATGCTTTAGAGAAACTCGACCAGATAGATTTGGAAGATCGTGAAGTTTCCTGAGAACTTTCAGATAATGTCAGAACATTTATTTATACATTTACTTAATGTCAACGAACTAAGAGGTGTTCTCATTTCTGTATCAAAATCTGAAAAACACAGGCTGTCATTGTGATTTTTAAGAGTTGTATGCCTCAGAAATCTTTTTAAAAATAATTTAAAAAACTATACAAATTTTAGTGAAGATAAAATTGATATCAGGCAGGAAATAATTTTTAAACTTTAAAGTTTCTTAAAATTTCCTTTTGTTAATTAACGAGTACCGATCTTATTGATAGAAAATGTTTACATTGTGATTAACTTTTATTTAAAAAATAACCTTTATTTATTTAAACAAAGCTCATGCTTCGAATATTTAACTAACCACACTTAATGAAGGGGGAGAGAGGATAGAATTTTAGCAATGACGTCTCGTACGTCCACTGTAGTTCCGCTGCATGGACTTTTACAGCCTTTTAGCATTGATAGCGTTAATTCTATAGTGCTATTTAGATTACGACATTCTTTAAAACTGTTGGTCCTTACAACTGCAAGTACAGCCATTTTCACTGTTTTTCTGTTCTTTATACCGTTGCCACAGGGCAATTTTTTTTTTCATATTCTTCAAATATTCTGAATCCGCAGCTATGTTTGTTTGTTACTACAAAAAAATATAAAACCTTCTATTGGAATGATTTGATGAACTAGCGTGCAATATATTTTCTTGCCATGAGT
Organism: Argiope aurantia; assembly: GCA_026543865.1. Taxonomy (NCBI): domain Eukaryota; kingdom Metazoa; phylum Arthropoda; class Arachnida; order Araneae; family Araneidae; genus Argiope; species Argiope aurantia. Next base: position 155,845 of record JAPMOR010018798.1, on the reverse strand, counting down.
GATAGAAATTTGCTTGCCCTTAAGTTCCGATTAAATAACTAGATTATACATATGTTTGCATACAATGGATTTTGCATGATTGAAAACCGATAGAAGAATAATATAAATTCTATTTATCGGAAAATTCGAATTAAAGCAAACTGGATTAAAAATGTAAACAAAGAAAAAAAAACGAATCTTTGATTAAATATAGCAGAAAACATTTATTTTTTATATTTAAGCTCTTCAATAAAAATATATAATAATTTAATGGAAGATCAACAGTTTTATTTAATTAAAACATAATAATTATGAATAAATTTTTAATCAAATCTAATAATTTTGACTGACAAATAACTAAATTTAAACTAACTTTATACATGCTCAGAACACAATATAGTGAAATTACACTTCAAAAGAAACAAAATGAGTAATGTCCTCAAAATTTATAAAAATGAGGATTTTTTAAAGGCTTTCATTAGATAGTACAGCAGAGAATTCTTGATGGTTTTGGAAAATTGTCATTCAAGGTTTTTAGTGGTCACAAATTACTTGCCCTTTTCAATATTTAGTGTAGACTTCGTATTGAACGTAATAAATTCCAATTCTAGGAAATAAGTTTATATTACTTTTAATAGTTTAATCAAGGACTAGATAAAAATTCGAATGATCCACTAATTATTTCGAATAAAAAATTAATAAGCTACCTCATACTGTATTAAGATAAAATAATATTTTGTTCTCACTTACCATCGTAAAAAGGAGGTAAGAATCGTTCGTAGCATTGATTCGACATGCCAAACCTCGAAGCGTGCGGATTGTTGCAAGAACCATCGTAAGTCCGGTACGGGTACGAATAATCACATGGAAGTGGATCCTCAATCTGGCATATGATTCCCGGGTAATGATAAAATATGTCTGACTTGCAGTTCGAATCTTTAGATGGTCTGTCAAAGATAGAGAAAATCAAGTTAGTCAAATGCATAGACACATTAAAAATATTTAATGATTCTTCTCTCAGAAAAGTTTAGTAGCAATTAGAATTATATAAATCATCAAATGCTTATAAAAAGATTCAGAAATTACTGGATAAAGCAACTTATAATTTGATGCTAAGAAACTCAAAACTTAACGCTTCATTTTCCAAGAAATTAATTATTGCATTATAAAAAAAATCAGCAAACGAAAAATCGGTTAATGCAGTTCAAACCTGGAAACTAAACGGATTGTGGAATGCTAATTTATATAATGTTGCGTATTAAAATATTGATTTTTGCTGTCGATTGTATATGTACAATAGTCTCGATAACAGAATTAGAATTTGGAATGATTCAAAACTTGGCTTTTACAGACTCAGTTGGAAATTATGATTTTTTTTTATTTGTTAATATATTTTAAATCTAATACAAAAAAAAAACCTACTTGTTTATTTTCTGCAATGCTCTTTAACTTTTTTGAGTGATCTTTGATCCCTGACATTGATCTGAATAGGTTAAATAAAAAATAAATTAAATAAAAAAAGGTACTTGATGCACCGAGTTAATTGGCAGCATCTCTATTTAATGAGAAACGTTATAGAGAGTTTATTTGGAAGATTTGTTTATTTCTTTAATATTTATATATTTACTAGAATATTACTTTATTCTTTTATATCGCGTGAAACAGCAATGGATTTCATAACGATTATGATATATTATAGTCTCTAATTAAATTTATTTATTTTTTGTCTTAATATTTTCGTTTTATCTTTAAAACTTTATTTAAAATTTATTATTTTAATTCTTCAGATTTTTTTAACTTATATATTTTCTGATAAAAACTACTTTATGCGTGTTATCGGTCTCCTACTGTAGTTTTGTAAGGATATCAACGTATTCTAATTCAATATTTAGATTTTTTTTTAAAAAATTAATATATCTTTCTTGCATTAATCTTCTTGTATCAGCCTTGTAAAAATCTGCTCCAATGACACTTTTGATACAATATCCTGAAAAAAAAGGAAGAAATTTATTAAAAAAAGAAAAAAAGAAAAAAGAAAACCTGTTCTCATTCACTTGCACCAAATAGGTCAACAGAGATATAGATTAATGGATACATGGACAAATGATTTTTTTTTATTAGAACGTGATAGGCAAACGATCCTGAAGTTTTTGAAGGAAGGTATTCTCAACCTTGAAGATAGCAGCACAGTTAGAAGTATGCCAATAAATCATTATCTGACCAAAACAACCAAATCAATTAGGATATTTTTTTTCAGATCACAGGAGACATAACTTAAATATCAATTGAATGGAAAATTATAAAAACTGAATGTAATGCCTGACGATGTGTATACAATTTTTATGATGTGTATACAAAAGAATTTAAAAACCGATAACAAATCGGGATTTGCCGAGTGTTTTTCTGGCAATAATAAGCTCATTGAAAAATATGCTTTATGCTGAATTTTCATAACTCAATCTTTCAAGCATACCTAACATCAATAGATTTGGCAGTTTATTGGACTTTTGAAAGTAATAAAAATATTTATTCTTATTCAGATCATAGGGCAACATCAATGTCTGATAGGTGTTTTGAATCAGTATTTAAAATGAATAAATATAATCTGAGATGGCCGGTTGATTTAGGTAGGGGCTCGCGCCGTTCAACTTTTTTTTTTCGTACTAGCTATTGTTACCTGCCTAAAAATTGTATCATTAACTCAAGAAAATGAATAAAAAGATTGTATCACCAACTGACAGCTGCAGTGTTTAGATAACAATTTGATTTTACGACTCACTGTTTCCATATAAGATTGAGAAAAATGAGAAAAGAACAATTATCGATGCAAAACGTAGTTGATTCTGAATCAATTAAAAGAATAGTTTAAATTAATTTTTGTTTGCCAAAGTGGTGCCGTCTGGTAATGAATTCGAAAAAAATTAATACGATTCAATTTTATCTATAACTAGCCACTTTTGATTCTTCGTTTTCCGCCTTTTTTTTTCTTTATTGTTAATATATATTTTAAATTTAATTTATATACTATCTGCAAAAATATTTTTATGGTTATTCTTAAATTTAATCATCCTGTCCAAACAATCAAAGGCGTGTTTCTGCCCAAGATTAAAATTAATATTAATTAAATTGATTTCTTCTGACATTAATTCTGAAATCGAATTTTCATTTCTGCCTTTACTTCATAGCAAAGACAATTTTTTTTATTTACATACACAATCCTTTGTGACAGATTGATTCAATTAGATTCGTGTTTCTAAATCACATCAAATAATCAAGTGAAATTTTTTAAAGAAATCATGTAATTTCAATCGTTTAAAAATTTAAAAATCAATCAATAATCTGGATCCCTAAAGAAGGCTAGTAGTAGAAGAATGGGATTCTCTAACACGGATGCCATTTGCTTTTGATTAAATTAAAGAATCTACCAAATTTATCTGTTTTCTTCTATGGAAAATCTTATTTTAACTACTTTAGCAGCTAGTGCTTTATATTGAAACGTTTTTATACTCTATCTTGTCTTTTATTCTTTATTTTCCACCATGGAAGTATAATCCCCATGGACATATATTTTACAGTTCATTCAAATATTTTACTGCGCTATTATGTATTGTATTGCATTTTTATGTATTTTATATCTGACATGATCCTTTAAAATTGGCTTATGGTAATTTGAGTGATATACAATTTTAATGATACTAAATTTATTTATAGATAATGTTGATTCTTGTATTTGATAAGTGCTCCTTCTTTTGGGTAGGTGTTATTGTACAATACTATTCATTATATATTATATTATTCTATATTCAAAAATATTATACCATATTGCAAATATTGTTTAATGTCATACAATATTGTACAATATATATGTTTTATTGGAAAAGCTACCAAATTTGGCAGATAATTACCTGGTGAGAAATAGATATTTAGTGAAAAATATATATCAAAAAGTTTCAATAAAAGTTAGAAGAAAGAAATTTAGTTAAAATTTTTTAACACTTGCTCAAAAACTATAAATATATTATTTCTGAAAATGTCTTTTCTTATACCATTTTAAAATTCAGAAAATATCAATTTAGTTATGACAGTTTCATTTTCATACATATCTCTTATTTGAATTAAGTTTGTGAAATGTTTTAAAGTATATTTAACAACAATAATCTTCTTTATTCTAATAATTCTGATTATAAGCACATGTATTGCGACGATATTAAATGCATTCATTTTATGCATTATCACTATTATGCGATTAGGAGAAGATTTTTTTAAAAAGCCAAAAATAATATCATGAATGGATTTTTGATCTTGAAGTTTGAATCTCTTTAAAATAACTGTACTTTCTTGCCAAAGATCTTTAATATATTTGCATAATTTAGAATACTTATCTAAATACATTTTAATACATTAAATTTGGGTATCCTCAAATAGGAGCATAATATTAATTTTGGTGTTTTTAGTTTGAAATTTATAGATAATACATATTAGCAAAAAGGTACTCAACAACATTGTTACGATATCTTTTAGATATTGGCCAATATTCCCAATATGGAACAACATCGTGGAGGTGTAATGCAATTATTCTGTGCTAATAAAATAATAATAAATTTAATTTTCCATTCATGGTTATTAGAAATTAAGCACACGAACATTTACTTCATTTATAATTATGTTTTTATTTATTTAAGAATTTGTAGTTAAAGTTTTATTAAAAAATATTCTGTGTGGTAAGTCTGCAATTTTAAAGTAATATGAAATAAAACCGAAGAACCCGATTAAAATCAGTAAGCCAAATATTTTGAATGTAGAAAATCCTTTATTAAATCTAGAAAAGCTCTTCGAAATAAATTTATTTCTGTGTTATCATTAGATTTTCAAATTTTAATACTTCCTGAAGCAGTTTTTTTTAACTAAAAATTCATTTGTGTTTCTTGATTGCCCACTGAAAATTATTTATTAATTGACTACTCTCTATTTGAAACAGTATAATTGTGTTGTTTTTTTCGATTATTATTGGCTAATAAAGAAATTTAAATTTTCTCAAAACGGCCGGTAAAACACAGTTTTGAATTATTTTAAATCACAATTTTATATAATTTTATGTTTTTCGTATTTCATTATCAATTTTAATCGAAATATTTGGTAATTTACTTTGTACTCTCTTTATCATAAACTGAGGCAGCAATGGCAATTTAGGACTGCAACACTTTCAGAATTTAAATATTATTAGCCGATTAGTTTTAATTATATTTTTATAAAATAATTAGTATTTTTAATGAATTAGAGAAAAAAATGCTGACAAGATTTTGTAGTACACATAGTAATGTTACTACAAAATTACTATACACATACTAATGTTATTACAAAATATGTTGCAGTTTTTATAGTAGAAAATAATTTAAAAAAACAATAATTTAAAATATATTATGATTACTACATTCAATGGTAAAAATATAAATATTTAATCCCTTTCAGTAATTAAGTTGTCAGGACAAAATCGTAAAAACTTGAGACCTTTAAAAAATTATATGAGGAAAATTAGCAGTAATAAAAACAACATTCATTATAAATTTAAAATATATAGCAATTTAATCTAATTACATCTTGGTTAGAATGTTTCGCAAAATGCGTCATGCTCTTTAGATTTTTTTTTTACTTTCAAATTTTAAATTATTAAATTCTTTTGGTGACTTGTTAAATCATTAATCAAAATATATATTTTTTATTTTTCTAAATATCATTACGTGTTAAACTTTATAAGATTGTTGCAAAAACTATTCTAACTTAGCATATAGTAATTTCGAATATTTTAAAGACGGTTTTATAAGTTTTACTAAATGCACTTACGTCAGTAAAATTTAATGTGAGCATTTTTTTTTAACTTGAAGAATGTCCAGGCGGTATACCAATTCTCTCGATTCTCTCACCAACATTTTGGTTATCGAGTTAGACATAGCATTTGTAACTTTCAATGTATTAATATCTTAACTGCCGTTGCAAACTTTTCATTCTTTATGTAACCCTAAAATTGAAATTTCGAATTCAAGAAAATAAAGATCGAATTGGTCTGTTTTGGTGACAATCGAATGTAAAATCTCTTTTTCTGCAATAACTATGCTGTCCTTTGAACTAAACAAAATTAAGAACACGATTATTTCATATTAAAAAATTATCAGTATTATATTCAATATGTCGTTTCTAATATGATCAGAATGTAGAACACATCAAATGAACAAGAAAGGATTATATCTCAAGTTTCGTATTGTTTAATTCGAATTCTGTTGTATTAGAGCTAAAATAGCTTTTTTTGTCTCTCTCTCTCTCTCTATATATATATATATGTATATATATATCGCAGTTTTAACAAATGTTTAACCTTTTTCTCATTTATTTTTCTATCAATATGCATAGTTTTAATTAAATAAATAAATAATTCGTTTATCATGTAATTTATGATTTTTAAGATGCTTTTTAAGGATTCAAGTTTTCTTTGCTATTTTCCTTCCGTAATTTTTCAGATATTCAGATATTCGTTTTATAGACTTCATTAATCCGCATTAAAGAATTAAAGTATATGTCTTACTTATTACATAGATGTTTCTACTTATTTTAAGGATGTATCACTGCCATTGTATCGATGTGTCTTAGTTATTGATCAGGTATGTCATATCCCTTGCAATACATGTCTGACTGTTTGTATAGCTTTTCTGCTATAAATATTTTTCTGCTGCATGTAAAAAATCCGTTGCTTTTATAATTTACTGCAAATTCATATTTTTATTAATTTTCTTTATCATTCTGTCTAAACGGTAAGGTCTTCTGGCAATTGCAGTAGTTTTTCATTAAACGTTTGGCTTAAGTTAGCAAGTCAAGCCAAAGTTAAGCAAGTTAAGTTTCAAGTTTTATGTAATTGTTAACGATTTTAATATTCTTTAATATCGTTTCCAATTTGATTAGAAGAATTTTATTTATAATTCTTTATTTTTTTAAAACAAAAAAAATCGGGGAAATGGAATTAGGATTTACTATTAAAAGGAAAGCTATATTAGTCTTGGTGGTGCGCATTTTAAAATACAGTAAAATTAATAAAAATAAACGGTACAAGCAGAATGGTAAAAATTATTGAATTATCTTCCTTCAAAATCTATTTATAGTCAGTATAATAAAGAATTATCTAAAATCTTTTGGGAAATTAAAAAATGAGTCGGGCATTCAGCAACAAGCCACCTTTACAACAGAACATGGAATCGAAAAATTTACCCAGTTGTGAATAGAGTTTTGCTAATAAATTAAATTAAAAAAAAATATTCACAAAATAAACTTTGCTCCACATGTTTAATGTGGAAAAGATTTACAACGCATGTACACTCACATCAATTTAAACATTCGGAATGTCTATTTTTTGAACGTCAATTGGATGTTTGGACGTTAATTGAATGAATAGATAGTTTAAAAATTCCAAATTTTTTGACCAATTTGGTATGTTGGCAATGTTCAACAATTGTTAAGGTGTCTGAGGCGTCTACTAACCAGATCCTATCTTTCTGGGAGTTGTGAGCTCGTTGGATGGAAAAACGTTTCTCATTAATGAAAAGGAATCTCTCCCAAAGCTGATGTGCGTTGAGAGCCTTCTCAAAAGTTTTTTGCATCTTTGGAACCCCACGAATTGTTTCCTTCAGTGAGAAGCTGAACATTTTGGAAATTATAAGGCTTCAGCCTACGTTCTGTGTTTGCTATTAGTTACACTGATTGAACACTTGTTCTCATTTCAAAAGGGGTTTTTCTCGTGGAAACCCTCGGATTACACTGAAATCGCTTTTTGATGGCCTTACAGCTATTGAAAGTGTTCGCCGTATATTTTTTGTTCATTTTCTCGAAGCCAACCTCATTGCCACGCTCTTTGAAAAGACAGATTGCACCAGACATCATTTGTCAAGACACATTAAGCAAATGAACGACTTAACAATGTAGTTTTACTTGCTTAAACAACTCTAAAATAGCAGATCTTTCGCTTGACATTGTACAAAAGCCAAAAGAACAATACGTAAACTAAAATATACATTATAAAATAACTTATAATTGAAGTTGTAGACAAAAAGAAATGAACACAAATTAAAAAGATTTTAGTTAAATTTTATTCCATGATGCAATAAATTTTTCCGAGTTTATTTGTATTCTGTATTTATTAATTCCTTGGACATACATCGAATGAGACTCGTCATACATCTGATTAAATTTAATCCGTCATTCAAACTAGGATAAAATTAAACACTTACTTTCTTATCCATGACTGATTGTTATCATCTGCAAGATAAGGTTTATTCCCAATTCTAATTAATTTACATGTCATATCGCCGAAAAAAATGAATTCTTACATAAAGTCTCACTGCCTTTACATATTATTCTGCGCATCAGCAAATTAAATTCCTTCCAAACGCAATAAATGTTAATTAAAAAAAAATTTTTTTTCAAATAAATATGTACTGAAAAGGTTAACTTTGTGTAATGACTTTTGAATTGCTCCTTATATTATTTGACAATTGTATGTAGTATCAGTGTTATCCAATTTATAATATTCAGGTATTTGAAATTCTTATAAAATTCATTGTTTTTTTCTTTCACGAAATATTGTACCTCATAGGTATAAAGGTTACTTTGATTACTTTTAAATTTATTTTCATATTCTATATATTGTGCAGTTTGTTTTATTGTAGCTTTACTTGTGTTTTCATAATATTGTTGCAATATTTTATTTTTTTGTTAAAGGTGTTTGTGGCTTTTCATTTAATCTTGCATTACATATAAAAAGCATAGTTGAAAACTTCAGTTGAAACTTTTATTTATTATAATGCAATGAATATTTTAACTCGCTTATGCCTTTTTCTCACATTATAATATTTTGTTCTGCATATCTGTACTTCTCATGTAGAATAATGACATTTGTTTTATCTTTGTTATGTATATTCCTTCATTTGCAACATTATTGTAATCCTAATGAAGCGCATTATTTATTTTTCCCACGTATTCTATCATTCCTTTCGTTTCTTATTCTTATGTAAAGAATCTTTCTTCACATTTTATTTTTTGTGTTTCAAAAACGCAATATGAAAATACGTTTTTCAAAGAATTTCTTTTAATCATAAATTTTTTTCATCACAAAACGAAAAACATTACAAAATATGATTTTATAAAGCATTTTGTTAATTCTCAAATTTTTATGCCATTTAATATAATATTTATTTCGAGTGTCATTTAATATAATCTTCATCTCTGCCAAATTGGAAATGCTTCAAATGAACTCAAGAAACAGAAATATGATGTAAAGTTTCGTGTTATTATAAAATATACTAACACTTGTCATATAAATCCAAAAATCTGTATAACTTTTAATGGTAAAGTTCTGAAATGGGATTAGAAGCAAAAGGTACTAACAACGGAAATAAAAATAAATATGTAAGCTTACTCACATGTGAAAGATTTTAAGTGATAATAAAATGGAACAAAATTAAAATTTTCACATGACATGAAATATTTATTAACTCAGAGGATGAAAATTTTAAATGGTATTAAAATTTAACAGATAATAAAACTTTCTATATAAACAAAATACTGATTTAATTCAGGCTCAAATTATCTTAAATGCTATTAGAGTGCATAAAGTAAAAAAAAATTGTCATATACAGGAAAATGCCAATTTTATTCGGGCAACAAAGATATTAAACTGAATTAGAGTACAAACATTAACATATGTAATATTTAGACAGATTCCAGGGATGATACATTGTATTAGAATGAACATTTATTAAAAAATGCCGTACATCCCCAAATTTTAAATGAATAGGAATGGTTTCCCCAAGATCAATATATGTGTTATATTAATGTCTTGTCTTAAATGTAAAATAAATGTCTTATCCAGTATCTCCCGTACGAAATTGATGACTTTGAATAAGATAACGATTTTCTAGCATGACATTTGAGAAAAAGCTATGAAATACATTTCTTTGACTTGAATCTAGCATATTTATTTAATCTATTGTGGGAATATGTTTTTAGGGCTTTTTATCAGACACAAAATTTGACACGGAACTACAGTTGTAGTCAAATACCAAAATAGGTTATTTAAGTCATTGTGTTTTATGAATTATTGAATTTATATTCATCCAAAAGTATAGACAAAGAGAAATTTAAATTCCTTTCATAAAATTGGTTAAAAATTTAATAATAATATTATTTAAAAACATTTTTTAATAACATAACAACATTTTAGATTCTGAACCGGTTGCCAAATTTTATTTACTCTCTTATTTTTTTAATTATCAAATTATAACAACCAGTGTATAGTTTTGACAGACTTCCTTTAAATTAATCTCATTAAAAAGTTGATAGAAATCTACAAAATGTGCCAAAAATATATATAACAAATTTCATCTAAACATAAAGCGTTTTTAAGTTAACTTGTTTACAGACTGACAAATAATGCCACTTTTATTTTTAACTGGGGGAGATCTGAAACACGGAGATTCGACTTTTTATCAATTTCGAATATCGATCGATTTTTTTTTATTTTGAGTTCAAAACATCGAGTTCTAATTTTTTGACGATTTAAATACTTTATATAAAAGAAAAAAAGTATAAAACGTAAAAAATTTGAGATTAAAAAGAAAGCATTGATTTTTCCTGCCAATTTTTTGTTTCATTTCTTCTGCCCCAGAAATTTCTAAAATCACTTTAAAGAGACATGTTATTCCAATGATCAATGTAGTTTACCGTGGTCTAAAGTTGTATAACTTACATCAGATAGGTGAAAATTTATTGGATTCCCAGTGACTTAAGATTTACTATAGACACCTACAATTATACTTATTAACATTGCTGCACATGCCAGGTGTTGTAATGTATACAAACATGATTATTGATATATTGTTCAAAGTCCTTGCATTGAACATCTTAAAAATATTGGATATTAAAAATGGGAGAATTTTTACTTACAATTTACAGTCTGGTTGCATTAAATCATTATAAGCTTTTTTGGCTTTCGATTCACTAGGAGGCGCTACATAAAAAGAGAAAATATCTATATAAATCCCAATTTCACTTAAACTTAAAACAAAATTACATCTCATTAAAATACCTAAAGCAAAAGATATATATTTTTTCATACGAAAATATGCTTTAAATTTCGAAAGAATTTGTATCCCCATTTAAAGCATCGGTTTGCAAGTAATTGCAATTTTATTTGAGAGAGTTCCGTGTATGCATAAATATTATTTAAAATATACAATAATTCATTTGAAGCGGAAATTGACTTTATATAAGAATTGTTTGGAAATCTTCCACCATTTTGAAATTTTACATTATTTATATAAAGATTCAGTCAAAAGTTAAGTTAACATTTAGTTAAAGATTTCGGTTAATTAACTTTCATTTGTTACTATACAAAATTATTATGAAAAAGCACCCATATATAAAATCAGTTTCTTATGCAAAACTTCTGTTTAAATAGAATAAAACTGTTTACTTTCTATAATCGTTAGTTAAGGGTAATTTTTAAATAAAATTTTGAAATTTAACTAAAATTATAACAAGGCAACTTGTTATATTTTTAGTAGTATTTATAGTACTATATAATATTTAGTAGCATGTATAGTACTATATAATATTTAGTA